>JARYGA010013708.1:0-41013 GCA_030545235.1 Helianthus tuberosus
GGTTACCAAAGTCGCCTTTGGATTTTAAGTTCGCCGACAATTATGCTGGTCAGTTAATTTCGCAGGTTCAGATCAGTGTATTAATTTCGCTGGTCTGTAAATTTGGAAATTCATTCTTCTCGAAAATTTTGATGATTTTCTGATTCTCTTAACAACTTCCTGCAAAATCGAAACAGCAAATCAGCAAACTTTTTAACCAAATTTGATGAACTTAATGAAGAAAACCAAGAACAGTTTTCGAATTTCAGCCAACAACTTTTCCAGAATCAACCACAACTTTCCTGAAAACCTGCAAAACACCAAACAAACAAACAGAAGATCAAAACAGCCAAAAAATTCGAAAATTTTTATCAAACCAACAGAAAAATTCAAAAATTTCAAAACCCTAATTTTCAAAAATTCAAAAATTTCCATGTTTCTGTCAAGCACAATTCTAAACCGAGCCTTCAAGAGCCTAATGCTTTGATACCAATTGTTGGTCCCCTTGACGTATGGATCGTCACAGAATTGTCAATCTAATCAAGAGTGCGGAATCCTCTTGATCAGAATATAGCAGAATGAGTAGAAACAGAAATCACTTTCAAACCGGGTTTCTATTGATTATCAAACCAAGGTATTACAATCAATCAAAACCCTAATCAACTTCAGATTCGTCCAATCCCTAAGCACTCTCACGAATTCTCTCTAAAATCTGTTTTGGCTGATTAACCTAAACCCTAAAGCCTAACCTTGTTTATATAACACAAGGTTGCTACTTGGGCTAGAGTTTCCTACATGGGCAAGGCCCATTTCGTCCACCCTTGTCCCAATTGGGTTTTGTTTAGCCCAAACTCTATAACCAAACTATTACAAATCTAAACCCGCTAACTGTTTATCGTTTAACTAATTACAAGATATCCAAAGACCAAATCTAAGCTGTTGTCACAAATATGCACCAACAAAGTTCTTCAACCGTTTAAGCAATAAGGAACGTTCAAGGCTTCAACCCTCAGGAACCTCCATAAAAGGTATTGCCGACATACCCCTTAAGCCTTTAGGGCAACTGACCCTTAATGTCCGTTTCAGCGAAGGCCAGAAGGAGAGATTCCAACCTCTCACTTTTGTGGTCATCAATATACCTTCAAACTATGACGTGATCATAGGAAGGCCGGGGTAGTGTGCATTCTACATGGCTGTTTCTGTTGGTCATGGAACGGTCAAGTTTCCTACCGAGAGAGGGATTGAAACCCTTCAACCTACTCAAGAGGCCTACATGGTTGAAGGTGAAAGTTCCAAGAGTGAAGAAGATAAGCAAAGGCTAATCATAAACCCTAAGTATCCTGAGTAGAGGATAAGGGTTAATCCAACCCTCTCACAAGAAACTCTCTCATATCTCGAAAAGCTGTTGGTACATTACAGTGATGTCTTTGCTTGGTGCCAGGAAGATATGACGGGCATCCCTCGAAGCATCGCTGAACACGAGTTAAGAATACCACTGGATGTCAAGCCTGTTGTCCAAAAGAAACGGAGTTTAGCACCCGAAAGAAGCTTGGCTGCATGCCAAGAGGTTGAAAAGCTTATATCAGCAGGAATTCTCCGAGAAGTCAAGTATCAATCCTGGGTTACAAACCCAGTCATGGTTTGAAAGCCCGATAACTCTTGTAGAATGTGCATAGACTTCAAGGATCTAAACAAGGCTTGTCCCAAAGATTGCTACCCGTTACCAGAAATTGATCTCAAGGTTGACTCCCTCACCGGTTACCCTTTCAAGTGTTTTCTCGATGCTTACACGGGTTACCATCAAATTCTCATGAAGGAAGAAGATGAAGAGAAAACTGCCTTTCACACAGACAAAGGGATTTTTTGCTAACAAAAGATGCCTTTTAGCCTAAAAAACACGGGTGCAACATACCAACGCCTGGTTGAATTCTCCGAAAAGTCAAGTATCAATCATGGGTTGCAAACCCAGTCATGGTTCGAAAGCCCGATAACTCTTGGAGAATGTGCATAGACTTCAAGGATCTGAACAAGGCTTGTCCCAAAGATTGTTACCCGTAACCAGAAATTGATCTCTAGGTTGACTCCCTCACCGGTTACCCTTTCAAGTGTTTTCTCGATGCTTACAAGGGTTACCATCAAATTCTCATGAAGGAATAAGATGAAGAGAAAACTACCTTTCACACACACAAAGGGATCTTTTGCTACCAAAAGATGCCTTTTGGCCTAAAAAACCGCGGGTGCAACCTACAACGCCTGGTTGACAAGGCTTTTGCCAGTCAAATTGGTAGAAATATGGAGGCATATGTCGACGATTTGGTAATCAAAAGCAAAACGGAATACCAAATGCTTGACGACATCCAAGAGACATTCAAGAATCTAAGGAAGGTCAACATGAAGCTCAACCCTGAAAAATGCTCATTCGGGTTCGAAGAGGGAAAGTTTCTGGGACACATTGTTGGAAAAAAAGTATAAAGGCCAATCCAAACAAGGTGAAGGCTGTTCTTGAAACCAAGCCACCACGAAGCAAAAAAGAGGTAGAAAGCTTAAATGGGAAGCTTGCTGCCCTGAAGCATTTTACCTCAAAATTGGCTGAAATCTCTTTACCTTTCTTCAAAACCCTCAAAGGCTGCTCTGACAAAAAGGATTTCAAGTGGACTGAAGAGGCTGAGGAAGCCTTCAGCCAGATGAAGCAACACCTAGCTTCACTCCCAGACATTGCAGCCCCAGAAACGGGATAGTTGATCTCTGTATAACTTTCGGTTGCTGAAGAAGCAATAAGTGCGGTCCTCACCATTGAACGAGACAAAGTTCAGGTACCCGTTTATTTCTTTAGCAAAACTCTAAAACTAGCAGAAATCAAATATCCTCCCTTGGAAAAACTTGTTCTAGCCCTAGTCCAAACGGCTAGAAGGCTTCGAAGATATTTCCAAGCACACCCTATACAAGTGGTCACCGACCAACCTATTAAGAGTGTGCTTGAAAAACCAGAAAACTTAGGACGATTAGGTGAGCATAACATCACCTACGTCCCAAGAAAGGCCATCAAAGCCCAAGTCTTGGCTGATTTCATTGTGGAAGTCCCAAAGCCAACAATCACTGAAGTAAACACAGCCGCCACTAAACCCTCAGACCTTGAAGCCTGGAAGCTTTTTACCGATGGGGCTTCAAGCATTGAAGGGTCAGGGTCCGGGCTTATTCTGATCAACCCAGAAGGGTTAGAATTCACGTATGCTCTTTGCTTTGATTTTCAGACCATTAACAACGAAGCTGAATACGAAGCGTTGATAGCCGGCTTAAGATTGGCTAAAGAAATGAAGGTTCAAAAGCTTGAAGTGTTCACAAATTCGTTGCTGGTATCCAGCCAAGTGAATGACAGTTACATTGCAAAGGAGCCCAATATGAAGAGATACAAAGAAAAATCCAAAGAATCGATGAACACCTTCCAAACATGTACCATCAAGCAAATTCCCAGGTCTCAAAACAAGAAAGCTGATGCCTTGAGCAAACTCGCATCTATCACTTTTGCCCACCTTACCAAAAAGGTATTGGTAGAGGTGTTAAAAGCTCCATCAATCAATGAGTTGGAAGTTCAAGACGTAATCACCGAAGAAGGCACCAATTGGATGACTCCAATAAAAAAATTCCTTAAGAATGGTGAGTTACCTGCTGATCAAACAGAGGCTGAAAGGGTTAAAGTCAAGTCTAGACAGTACGTGTTGCAAGGCGAAATCCTCTACAAAAAGGGTTACCTTGCACCCTTGCAGAGATGTGTGGGCCCCGAGCAAAGCCAGTATTTGATCAAAGAGGTTCATGAAGGTATCTGCGGAGCTCATTTTAGAGCTAGATCGGTGGTTTCTAAACTAATGAACCTTGGGTATTTTTGGCCCTCCATGCACCGAGACACCACTGAGCAACTAAAGAAGTGTGATTCCTGCCAAATCCACGCACCAGTCCCGAAAAGTCCCAAACATGATCTTGTCCCAATAACCTCAGCATGACCATTTTATAAATGGGGAATGGACATCGTTGGCCCATTCCCACCAGCCAAAGGTGCAGTAAAGTTCTTGTTAGTAGCCATAGACTACTTCACCAAGTGGCCTGAGGTTAAACCACTTGCAAAAATCACGGGCAAATAGGTCATTGATTTTGTTTGGTAAAACATCATTTGTCGTTATGGATTACCGGGAGTGCTTGTCACCGACAATGGAAAACAATTTGCCGAGAAACCTTTCAGCGTTTGGTGCAAAGAATACAGAATAGCTCAGGTTTTCAGCTCGGTGGCATATCCACAGTCAAATGATCAGGTTGAAAGGATGAATCGAAGCATAGTTGAAGGGATCAAAGCCAGATTGGGAAGGTATGAAAGCAATTGGCTTAAAGAGTTGCCAAGTGTTCTATGGGCCATAAGAACAACCGAATAAACAAGCTACAAAAGAACACCTTATAGCTTGGTATTTGGATTTGAAGATGTGATTCTAGTTGAAATAAGAGTTGTAACACAACGAACTGTCAACATGGATCCCGAAGCAAACCAAAACGAGACCATGTTGAACTTACAACTCCTAGAGGAAGCACGAGACCAAGCTGCAATTCAAGAGGCCAAGTACAAACAACGGATGGAAGCTTACTACAACAAAAGAGTCAAGAATGAACGTTTCAAGCCAGGAGACCTGGTGCTTAGAAACAATGAGGCTAGTAAAAAAGAGAACCAAGGAAAGCTCGGCCCAAAATGGGAAGGCCCATATACCATCCTTGAAGCACATAAGGGTGGATCCTATAAGCTAGCCGACTCAGAAGGTAAAAAGCTTCCAAGACATTGGAATGGAAAGACCCCCAAGAGGTTCCATGTCTAAATCAAGAAAGATTGGTTGGTATTTCACAAGTTTTATCTCAAGAGTTGTACTATGATCACCTTTTGGAAACACAATGTCTCTTGAATGAATGAAGTTGTTTTATCAAATTTGTCTTTCTATCCTAAAATAAGGTTGAGAACCTAGCAAAAAAACTCCATGGCAAGGGCCATGTAAGGGGATGAGCTCCCAGGCCACATCGTTCAATAGGTTTAAGGGTTGAATGGACCTATATAAGGGGTGAGTTCCTAAATCAATACAACTCCACGAGACTTATAATTGAAAAACAAAGTTGTCTCATAGACGGGTCCGAACAGCCTACAACAAATGTTCCTTAAGCCTTAGAAAAAATTATCAAAAAACAGTCTTACGAAATCAAACCAAAATAAGGAAAGTAATGAATAGGATAGGTGCTATGTCTTCTTGTTAAAAATACCAAGGCTAAGTGACTGTAACACTGAACCCTTCAAGGTATGAAAAACATAAAGACAACACAAACCCAACAAAGACAAAACAATAAGGATAAGAATAATCCTAGTAACAAAGCAACAATACAAGTAAAAAAGTTGCACACAACACAAAACTCAAAAATACAAACCAAGTCAAGAAACTAAAGTAGTAACCGGAAGCCTCGAAGGCTTCAAGCTACACACATGCAAAACAGCTAGAAGCCTTGAAGGCTTGAAGCCAACCAAGCTGCCTTACCAAACAGGCACAAACACAAAAATATAACACAAGGCAAGTAGTGGAAAGTTAATAGCATAATAAAGAAAGTCTTAACAGACTCCCAAACATCCAAACAAAGTTAAAGCAAGCCTTAGTGGCTTGAGAACCTAAGAAATTGTCCAAACGACCGCCAAGGTCAAAACACAACCATAAAGCACAAACCTTAAGGGTTTTCTGCAAAACCTAAAGTGTTTAACAGAGATACATAACATTGTCCAACAACATGCTAAGAAAGCTACGAATAAACCCCAGAAGTTTTACTTTGCATCACCTACCACAGACCTTGATGCATCAGCTTCATCACCCTTGGTTTTCTTGGTCTTTTTCTTCTTCTTCTTCTTACCTTCCTCAGTCGTCCCAGAAGCTTCAAGGCTTGGATCCTTCGAGCCCTCACCAGCACCAGAAAAGGTATATTCAGTATCACCAAAACAGGAACGCTTCTTTGACAAAGATCCAAGCACTTCCTTGCATACAGCCTCATCAAGCCCACGTGGTTTTAAATCCTGCAAAACAGATATGTGCTTGCCAAAGCATTTTGAAACCTCACCAACGTAGGGATAAGTCAAGCGTTCCATCTCTCGGACTGAATCTTCAAAAACTTGAAAGCTTCGGGACAGTAGAGGGAAGATTTGTCTTGAGGATCACCAGACTGGCAAGCTTTGTAACCGGCAACATAACCTTGATGCCTCCCATGCTCCAAAAGCTTACCATAAACACCACCCAAAACACTGTTAAACTCAGCCGAATGCAGAAGGTAAGTGACAACTTGTTACCCGTGCTCAATAAGCCATTTGTTGTCATCAGAAAGTTGAACCCTCGAAGCCTCCAAGGCTTCCACCTGCTTCTTTAACCCACCAACCTCTGCCTCATGCTTTTGGGTTAACTCTTCAACCTTCTTGGACAAAGTTTCCGCCTTTTTCACCAAGCCTTCATTTTCTTTCTTCAAAGTGCTCACAGTAGCCTTCATCTTGTCCTTTTTCTTCGAAAATTCCTGATACTCATGCATCCTCTTACGAAACCGAGCAACTCCTTGAGGAAGCATGGCAGCAAGGTTGCAAGTACTTAAAATCATACGAGATAGCATCATGTCATCATCCATCTCAGCAATAGTACCATGAACCGAAGGAGGAGCAATATGGCTCAACACATCCTCACAAACGACAACATCCTTAAAACTAGGGTTATTAGATTTAATCACCCTCAACTATTGTCTATTGGCCGCTGCCACCCCCAAGTATTACTTTGACGCCCGTCACCCCCAACTTAACATTTAGTGTGTTCTGTCACCACGTCGTTAACCGATCCCTAACTTTTGAACCTGTTACTACACTTTTTGGGTGTCATAGGGATCATGGGAAGATTTTAGGGATCTTAGAACACCCCCAAAAGAATAATAACGGGATCAAAAGTTAGTGATATGGTGACAGAATACACTAAGTGTTAAGTTGGGGGTGACGGGAGTCAAAGTGATAGTTGAGGGTGGCAGCGGCCAATGGCCAATAGTTAAGTGTGATAAAATCCAATAACCCTTAAAACTATCATCCAACTTCACACCACAATCAGGCACATAAACCTGATGTGGGTCAAGACCTTCAGAACCACTAACACTTTTACCAGAAGAACCTGCGACAACAACCCCTTTACCAACAGACTACTTCCCAGCAATAACCAACTCTTTCTCCTTGTTAACACCTTCATCCAGGGCATGATCAATAGAAACACCAATATCATCACTAAAGTCCACATGTTCTGAGTAGATGGTGGACAAGAAGTATTTTTACGACGATTTGAACGTCGGACAACCTTGGGAACAATAGCCTTCTTAAAACCCTTCAAATCAGGTACACCTACATAACCCGAACCCTCGAACCTCTGTTCTGAACCCTTAACCACAGCATTCTTACCAGGAGTAGCCTGGACATCCCCAAATGCAACATCCGATGTGTCATCACTCTTAATGAATTCCAAAGCAGACATGACTGCAAAAAAATTGGAAAAACATACCTAAGGATCATAAAATGCAAGTAAAAGGGAAAAATAAATGTGCAAAAACATACCCTGTCCATCCCTCATAAGAACCGGGTCTCGATTCGGTTTATCCCATAACTTACTAATACCCAGTAACACCAAAAGTTGATCGGGAAAAGGACGAACCCTTGAGGGACATTCCCTAATAATTTCGAGAAAACGGGAATTTATCTCAGAAGTAGAAGGTTCGGGTTCGTTAAGAACAGCCTCAGGTCGCCTCCAAACCATTTTAAATGGAAGAATCTCATCCGAGACCCAGAAAAACCGATCCTTCCAAGCACCAAGCGTGGTAACCATGGAAGAAATCAGGCAACTAACAACCTTGGATATTTCAAAGGTGAACCAATCACCATTTTTTGCCAAACAAAAAAACCGGCGAAATAACAACAATGAGGGGTCATAACCGCAGGCAAGACATAAAACCTCAAAGTGTAAAACCCTAGCCATGCCATTCGGATGAATTTGACCAAAAGAAACACGATAATACTCTAATAAATTTAAAAAAAAGAGTGAAAACGGATGGCGAAGATTAGAAAACTCAAAGTGTCGACAATAAAGAGCAATCGAACCAGCCGGACACTGATCGATCGAAACATCCATCCTCAGAGCAACTGGTTTAAACTTTAGCCCGATTCCCCATTCCATACAAAACGTTTCAACCTCCTCTTGGGTTAAACACGAATAACTTACGGCTAAATCTTTACGAGCACCCATAAGTTATGACCGAAAGAAAGAAAGTGAAAATAAAGAACTAACCTGGGCGAAGAGAAGGAAAGATATGAAGAAAACTTGAGAGAAAGTGAATGAACTTTGCGATTGTGATGATAAAAAATGAAAATAAGGCTAAAATAGGAGTTATTATTACACAGCAGTTAATTGCACTGCAAAAACCGCCGACCAATAAACTGCCACATATCAATCAAATCAGTTATCAGTTTTGAAATTCAAAAAACTCTCAATTGTCCTCAACCCTTCAAGCCTTCAAACCTTGAAGCCTATGAGCAATGAAAATAAATGTGTAAAAGTCAGAAGTCTTTGAGCTCATTCCCAAAAACCTCTGACTTGGGGGGCTGATGACAGGGGTAGCCCAAGACCAAATAAAATGACTAAAACACATAAATGCTTAAAAGGTTGAAAGGTTCAAAGGTTAAAAACCCGGGAGTTGAGATAAAGCGACACATGAACAGTAAATAGTCACATCTCTGATTGCTTCACCAACTCACCCAGCCGCAAATGTAACACAAGTCCACAGAACGCAGTCTTTTATCTGCAGGTCAAAAGGCTTTAACCCCCAAAAGGGTAAGTCCCCCACTGCAAGCATGTTCACTAGTCAAATAGCTTCCACTTTGAGAGATGGCTTTCCCTATAAATGTGACACTTCATTTAGTGCCAGGACACTCTCGATCAGCTCTGATTCCAGGCGAATCTCTGGTCATTGTTCTTGAGTACTTGTTCTATGCAAGTCACTCTCCATCACATTCAACACACACATTCTTATTGCTCCACATCCGAGACTGAACACGTTTCAGTGGAGGATCCCGAGCAAACAACAAAATCAAACTAGTGAACCTCTCTCCACGTCTTGCAAACGTGGGGGGACCCCACGACCTGCGTTAGGGAAAACCAAACCCTTCAACCCTTTTGCCTAACCAGCCTTACTACTAACACTGGTCTACTATTTGTTGCATCAACAATAATGAAATCAGCCCAAAGTCCCAAACCCTTGAGAAGCGAACTGAAGGGCAAAAGGGGAGGATGGGTTATTAAAGAAAAGAAACACATATAATTAAAAAAATAATAAACACTTTTGTGACAGGGTATTTCATTAGAGGACTGATTATGATCACAAATTTGGAATTATCTAAAGCCAAAATGCACTAAAGGCGATTTTTAGGCTACACTATGATCCATTTGAAAGGCAATAAAACGATCTATTGTTTAAAAGGGTCCTTATAGCCTAGTGGTATATTGAAGTGTGATAAGATTTGGGACCAATAAGTCTTGGGTTCGATTTCCAAGGAAGGGTTTTTTCCATATTTATTGAGTTTACTTCTGAATTGGTGTATAGACATTATGCCTAGTGGAGATGGATATGATCTGGTGGTTCCACTAGTGACAAGATGATACTCTAGTGGTGCGCCAGTGAACCAAATATATCGTTAAAAAAATCTATTGCTCAAAAGAAAGAACCCTCAGCTACAAAAGATAAATCAAAGAGGTGCAGCCAATCCCTTGTATGCTTAAAAAAATGAGCAAATTTAGAGTCCGTGTGTAGGAAGCTTTGGTAAAAGTTATAATAAAAGAACATATATTTAATGCCAATTGTACTTTGGTTATCCATTTTAAATATATATAAATACTAGGTTATAACCCGGGAACTTCCCGGGTAGGAAAGATAAAAATAAATTTATTCCTCATGCAATTGTTTCTAAATGAATATCCTCATGCAACAAAATTTAATCAGTTTTATAACAGTGAATTACCCCATAGAAATCTGTCAAGGCTGCCATTTGGCATGTACTCCAGGACAAGAAGTAGATTAGATCCTTCACTGGACCATCCTAGGAGACGGAGAAGGTTTCGATGATGAACATCACTTACGAGCTTAACTTCATTTGTCACCGGGGGCAAAGGATAAGAGGGGCGGGGCGGGGAGGGGCGCCCGCCGCCCCCCCCCCCCCCCGAATTTTTCGCTCAGTAGTGTATATATGTAGTTTTCGTATAGAAATTTGTGGGTATATACGTTTTCGCCCCCCGGTTCTATAGAAATTTTTGAGTATATAAGTTTTCGCCCCCCGGCCGAAAAATTCAAGCTTCGCCACTGTTTGTCACCGCCGCTATTCAATCTTGTAACCAAAACCAAAAAGAGAAAGCTAGTGAGAAATTGTAAGATTGATCTTAACAAAGAATCAAAATTGGATGAAACTGTACCGAATCTAACTCCGGATCTGTACGACACGGTGACATCAGTGGGTCAAAATTTGGTGAAACTGTACCGAAGCTAACTCAGCCCACCCGACCCGCCCATATAAGTGTTTTATCGTACTTTTAGCGTCTTGCGATATAGTAGTTAAACTCATAGTTATTAAAGGCGCTAGGCGCACTCAAGGCGCATAGGCCTAAAGCGCAAAAAAAGCGAGCGCCTGAGAGAAATCAAGCGCATAATGAAATAAAATTAAAATATATTATGCATTGGAAAAGTAAAACTATTCTTTAAACAAAATAAACAAAATCTTTTATATAACACCTTATATCATCTATTTAATACTAAAAGTTCTAAAATATTAGTGTAGAAAAATAGTTTTCCTTGGATCTATTTAATACTAAAAGTTCTAAAATATTAGTGTAGAAAAATAGTTTTCCTTGGATGAAAGTAGAAATCTGTCTAAAATCTTGTCGGAAGTTAGAGAATTTGGCCGGAAACTCTCCGGAATCTAGGAATCGCGCCGGAATGTGCACCTGAACCATCACCTGGAGAATTAAAGCGCAATTTCTTCTACTTAAAGCGCAACTGCCTCGGCTCGCCTGAAAAATGGGCCTAGGCGCAAGAGGCGATGGCTTTTAACAACTATGGTTAAACCAAGTTAACAACCATACAAGCAATAAGGATGGTAGAATCACCAACCTTAGAAACTTTTTCTGCCAGCCCTGCGTTTCTTGCATCTTTGACCATAATTTCCAGCTACTTCATTTGTTCTTCCAGAGCTGTCATTGCTTTTTCTCCATATACAGATCTGTATAATAAAATTTAACGATATAAATTCACGAAAGCATACATAAAACTGAATATTACGTTGCATATTGTTGTCGCCCTTCTTCGTCAATAGGGGGAGGAGTTATAAGGACAATTAGCATCCTGGGGGAGAATTCCTGCGTTAATATGTTTTTAAAACGTTAAAGTTTGACACGATCTGGGAATCAGAAAGTAGATTGAACTGAAAATAGGAATAATGAAACAGTAAAATCAGTCATGAACCTTTAAATGACGAACAATTTTTCTCAAATTTTCTTTGTAATCTTCAAGAGGAACATGTTGGCGTTCACTAACCTGGAAGTATTGCATCATTAGCCCCTAAAAAGACCGTAGTGGCAACTGAAGGGGTAGTTGAACACTGCAAAATAGAATACTTCGTAAAATTTTCGAAAATAGTTTTTTTTTGCAAATAGTATTTGTTGCTAAAAAAATAATTTGAACTATACATGCAACATATTAGCACTTTTTAAAATATACATGAACAAAATAAACCAAAAAGCTCAGTTATTACTATTTGTCCCAAGAGAACTGCAACGTTTTTAAATGAAAATGCAGTTCCATATATAGACTTGACTATTGAGGACGAGTCTAAAAAGGAGACGTTCATGAACAGTTAAAATTGATCGCACGGTCCAAAGCGAAGCAAGTCAGCCTATATGAGATCCAAACATCTCGGTTTTTGGCAGTTTGACGGTAAGACCATGGGGTGTGGTATACCGCCCCTGACCAACTCAGCAAGTTTGGCGCCCTATAGTGCCCCTACCCCATTTGGAGTGAGAAATTATACAAATTGCACCAAAAAATTATATATTACTCATCCTTGCCCTATATATTGCTTTTAAATTCACGTTCCCACCAGTGTGATCATAATAATGGTGATTGGTGAGTATTTATAATGTAGTTGATTTCAGTTATTCCTGCTCAAGGCATTCACAATTAGTAAAATATGACAATAGCAACTTTAATCTTTGCATTATAAAAATAATAACTAACAGGGCTTGTAGATTGGATCTAATATATGAAGTTTAATCAATAATTAAAGGATCACATTTACATAAAAATGAATGACAAACTAACTATACTTGAATCAGGAGTCTGATCATATAGTAATATACATAATACTAATTCCAAAAAAAAAAGCTATGCAGATTCATATGAATTCATAGATCTGAAAAAATGCAGATTCATATGAATTCATAGATCTGAAAAAACCCTATCACCTAGATCAAAGGCACATAAAGCCAGAAAGATTTATTCGTCACTGAACCCTAATCCCAAAATTAAGCGAACCATCATATCGAACAAACAATTGTTTTAGTCCAATTCTGACATTCATTCGTCATAGATAAACTATCCAAACGATTTTCAGTCTATTCCAGTATTCCTCATACAAAGCATCAACATATAATGTTAGCTTTCACAAAATTCGTCTAGTAATCAACAAATATTTTAGTCCAATTCTGACATTCATTCGTCTTAGATAGACTATCCGAACGATTTTCAGTCTATTCCTCAAACAAAGCATTAATGGATTAACCCTAGAAATAACATGTAAACTTAAATTTTGTACTGAATCTCAAATTCCAACAGTGATTTTCAATTTATTCCTCAAACAAAACATTGATATATAGAAATAACATACAACCTTCAATTTAGTATTAATATTCATACAATTCAGTAAGTAGCAGTGTACCTTTGGTGGACATCGGGCGACTAGTACGGCACCGCCTAGGGTACGGATGTTGCTCGCCGCCGAGCACCGGCCGTGATAAACTTATGCTCAGATCTGGAGCTCCGAGATCGTTGTAAACACCTATATCACCAAAACAAAAACCCTTCCGTTAATCGAAGCCCTAACTTTGAGATTAACGAAAAGAAACAAACCAACATGACTAAGATGATCGTACCTGAAGAAAACGATCTTCATCTCTACAGACGACGAATCGAAAAACCCTAATCGGTCAAAAACTTATAGATGAAGATCGGTTGAATCAAGGGCGTTTCCATCAGGGTTTCCATCGGCTCTATCTCTCTCTCTCTCTTGGTTATGGAATTTGTTTTTCAGATCTGGTTTGGGGAAATAATGAATTTGAATTTTTGAATGAGAAACTGTTTGAGGAAACTGGAAAGGGGAAGCTTTCTACGTTTGAACCAGATAAACTGGTTTAAGTAGGGTTTGTTGTATATGCTTTAAAAATTACACATAGGGTTAAACATAAAAAATGAAAAAAACTATCAAAATTACACCTAGGATGGAGGGCTTGAGATTATGACACATAAAATAGAAAACTTTTGCTTTATTATAGTAGAAGATCCAGCTAGTCCTTAGAATTTGTATCTCAACACCACCAACTCTAAACTTTGCCTTATCACATACCGACGACCACACTCGTCTGAAGATTTGGCCTCTACAGATTGACAGTCAACCACAATATAGTAAGTGATAACCTTAAAAATAATGTGGGTTTTGTTTTTATATAGTTCTTTTTGTGTGGTGGTTAAAAAAATATGGATTTTGTTTTAAGAAGCTGTTAGTTGTGGGTCTAATCTAGCCTCTAGGTTGTGGGTGGTGGTTTAAGGTGGTGGAAGTGTCAAGAGGATTCGTTTTAATAAAAAAATGCTTCTAAACTATTATCAATAGTTAAAACTAGTGACATTACTTACCAGCATTTAGTAGCGGGCTTTTGGTCGATATCGGTTAGGTTTGATATGGTACCGACACTCGGAATAACAACAAATCTAAGAAGATATCAACATGTGTTTTATATCGATAAAAAAACCATAAAAACGATACTTGTATTAGTATGTTATTAATCGGCTATTACCGGTTCGGTTCGTCAAGCTGTTATTATCGTACGTACCGACACACGTTATGGCTTCTAGTACTAAAAAATAACCTATTGCGAATACAAGTCCATTTATAATGAACTTTATACCGCCACGTTGAGAAAACCATAAAAACGAATGTAATACCAGTACCGATATTGTTCAAACGACATTGGTTATGTTCCCCAAAGTGAAAGAAATAAAATTCAATTATACTTGATTCGTTCAAATAAAATTATAAATAAAAAATAAAATCGGCTCAAAAGTAATTATAATAATAAAATAAATATACATTTAATTATAAGGATAATAATATAATATATAAAAGTTAAAAACAAAAAAGAAACTAAAATACTAATAATAAAATATCACTAAAAAAGTTAAAAACATAATTATAAAATATTAGTTATTTTAGCTAACGCTTTCAAATTAATATTTTGATAATATTTATGGTATTCGGGGCCCGTTTTCACGTATGGGGTGTATTTTGAGACATATTGAGATATTTTAAAATATATTAGGGTGTCGGTTTTCTTTAAGGTTGTTATATCAACAATTTAAGTTAAAGGTCTTAAACGTACTTACGAGTCAAATAGTATTTTTTGTTTTTATAAAAATGAAAATTTTAAAGTTAAAGTGTTTTTAGGCGTTTTTGGTGTGGTGAAGGAAAAAAAGGGAATGGGGAGTAGGGATGAGCTCGGTACCATCCGGTACCGAACCGGTACCGGTACCGAAAGAACCGGTACCGAAAATCCTCAAAAGTGGGTACCGGTACCGGTACCGAATATACCCGGTTCGGTACGGTTCGGTACCGGTACGGTACCGGTATTTGAAGGTAAAATCCGGTAGATACCGGTACCGAACCGGAACCGGTACCGAAAATGTCAAAAGTCGGTACCGAATCGGTACCGAAAAGGTACCCGGTTCGGTAAATTCGGTACCAGTACCAGTTCGGTACCGGTACCGGGTCCATTTTGCTCATCCCTAATGGGGAGAGCGAGAAAAAATGGTGTATTTTAGGTTTGATTGGAGCGTGAGAGAGAAAGAGTGGATCGAGTGTCAAATCTCCAGTAACTCTTTTTTCTTTCTTTCTTTTATTTTGTGTGTGTGTGGGGGGTGGGGTGGGGGGGGGGGGGGGGGGATTGAGTAGATGTCTTCATACCACAACATGAAATCATACTTGGTGAGTGTCAAAAATTCATCGTAAGTATTTGTGTGTTCGTTTGAGTTTTACAAATAAATACTTCTTTTTCACCACAGTTTAGACTTTTTAAATTATGTTTACTGGTTAGCCCACTTACAAGAGCTTTAATAGCACTGGAGTCCAAAGAAAGTATGTTTGATATTATTTATTTTAGTGTTAGTACTTTAAATTTTACTTGAACCCATGAAACTAATCTCAAATCTAACTTAAATTAGTTTGTGTATGGGGCTGTTAAAACCACGGACGAGGGGTTAACCGTGAGATGATCGATTGCTCCCGGTTCAATGCGGTTGGGCAGTTCTCATACCAGGTTGGACCAGATTAGTATGATAAAAATGGGCTGCAATTTCATCTCAAGTAGTTAATTGAACGATTGAGCATATTGTAAAAAAAATAATAAGCTTTGTGTAGATAACAATGATGACTGGATTCAGAATGGGCTGGCTGGATTGGATTGTTAGTGACCCACGATCCAACTAAATGTATATATTCCGACCGGACCAATTAGCTGTTGGATCTTGATCTCATCCATGATCCAACGAATGAAATACCCCATAGAGGAAGGAAACATCATGGTGCATCTAAGGATAAGACCTTAGAGAAACGAGTTGCTGAAATGGAAGCTGCGATGACTGGACTCGGAGCTCAAGTCGATGGTGCGCTACAACGCTTGAATGAGTTGGAGTCTTGGAGACAAGCTTCGTTGACCTTCGCGACGACTTAAAGGCAGCAATGGAGCTGTTTCAGGTTGAGTTTCAACTGAAAGTAAATGAAAGCATCAAAGAGGCTACAGAGAAAGCAATCCATAAACTTCGCAAAGACACGGATGACTTATCAATGGATATGCACCGAAGCCTTCTTGGTCTGGAAACTAAAGTAAACGATTGTAACAGGGCCGTGGCTTCAACCGGAAGTAGCTTTGTGAGTTTCACTCGAAGAATCAAAGTACCAAAACCAACACCCTTCATTGGCAAACGGGAAGCAAGGGCTGTTGACAATTTCTTATAGGAGATGGAACGATACTTCGAAGGTGTAAATGTGACAGATGATGCCACGAAGATTAAAACGGTCACACTCTACTTAGAAGAAATCGCGGGCTTGTGGTGGTGACGTAAGCACGTCGAGATTGAAAAAGGTACGTGTATCCTTAACACTTGGGCTGATTTTATTAGAGAAATAAAAAAACAATTCTATCTGGAGAATGCGGAAAATGAAGCTAAGAGCCGGTTGTGGAAGTTGAAACTGTCACGGCCCCTCGTCCCGGTTTGACCCGGTCCAGGAGCCGCGAGACAGAAACCCGTCGTATTTATTTATTTGAGTAAGACAGCGGAAGATTTTAGCAGGATCTTTTTAAACTTGAAATGCCGATGATTTTATTTCATAATTCGGGATAAACCTCGTACTTTTACAATAGAGGAATTTTACTAGGAAATTCCCTGTTTTATAAAGCATGTTTAGTTGTTTAACTGGGCCACTACTTCAAGCTTTATTAGTGCTCCGTAACACTGTTCCTTGGTTCATAGTAGTTACCTGAAACATGTTTTAAAAATATTTTGTCAGCGTGGAAATACTGGTGAATCATTCATTATGATAAAACGACACATAGTTATAAATTACAGCATAAGAGCGATTACAATGGCTTCTATCTTATTTTTATCTGGCGCCGTGTCACCTCCTGGTGACGATGGTCATACCACTATTGGGTCCTTCCCCAAGTAGTGATGATTATCACTGTTAAGATTTATTAGCCTAACCGTGAGAAATTAGTAATGTGCACAATACCCCACTAGCCAGTGATTCAAGATAACCACGACTTAATCCCTGTAATTATAACTTTTGAAAATAAAATGGAGTATTGCAAAACACATTTGATAAAAAGAGAATGACTCACATTACAAGTTTAACGGGCAAAGTTTTAGCCTACTGATTATCTTGGTAACCTAATTCAAATAACAATGCACACGAAAACTAGGTTAGTAACTTTAATCCAACTTTTTACGACAACTCACGAGATGGAAACCTTCACAACGAATGACAAAGTGCGATACTTAAACATCCATCGAATTCACGACGAATGACAAAGTATAACCCAAGTTTGAGCAGGACTTAAACATCCATTGGATTGGTTTCTATCGATCGGACATTGAATCGTAGTAGCGATCGAGTTATTACCCTGTTGTCGAGGCAGCGTTTCGTGTTTGTGTGTGTTTTTGTAGTAAACGGACAATATCTCAGTGTACGTACTGAGTTTTAACGTCGAACCAATGCCAGAAATCAAGTCCCACACCCCTCTATTTATATCTGAAAAACAGCCCCCTCGCGTGGCGTGAGGGGCTGTCGCGTGGCGCGATGGGCACCACCCTACCATAGGGTAGCCCCGTGTCTCAGTAGCTTGGCTGAGTTGACCGATCGTTCAAATTCTTTTTACACGTAAAACTGTCTTGATAATACCGAATAGGAAATGCCCCCCCTGAGTTTTACGTGCCCTGATCCTGATTCTGATTGTTTTGAAAATTTTAGGGGTTATGCAGGATCATTTGTCTTAATTAGGGTTTTCCTATTGGACAAAATATAATAAGAAATATTAATTTTGGTGAGAGTTGTTACATCCTCCCCACCTTAATAAAAATCTCGTCCTCGAGATTTACTGGAACAAGTAGAGATATTTTCGCTTCATCTCCGATTCCAGTTCCCAAGTGTATTCAGGTCCTCTTTTTGAATCCCATTTGACTTTGACCAGCACTAGTCGTTTGTGCTTGAGAAATTTGACCTTTCTGTCTTCTATTTGCAATGGCTTCTCAACAAATTTTAACTTTTCATTTACCTCTACATCTTGAAGAGGTACTACCAGGGATTCGTCAGATAGACGTTTCTTAAGATTGGATACATGAAATACGTCATGTATTCCAGCTAGTTCTTCTGGTAGTTGTAAACGATAAGCGACTGGTCCTATTCGCTGGATTATTGGGAATGGTCCTACGTACCTTGGACTTAGCTTTCCCTTCTTTCCAAACCGTACTACTCCTTTCCAAGGAGAAACTTTCAAAAGTACTTTATTTTTGACTTGAAATTCCAGTGGCTTGCGTCGATTGTCTGCATAACTCTTCTGGCGATCTCGAGCCGTCTTTAGTCTTTCCTTGATTTGAGTGATCTTGTTGGTAGTTTCTTGTACAATTTCAGGACCTGATAACATACTTTCTCCTATTTCTGCCCAGCAAACTGGAGTTCTGCATTTTCGTCCATACAGTGCTTCAAATGGGGCAGCTTCAATGCTTGAATGATAACTATTATTATAGGAGAATTCAATTAAGGGTAGGTGGTCATCCCAGTTTCCCCCAAAATCTATCACACATGCCCTAAGCATGTCTTCCAGGGTTTTGATCGTCCTTTCACTTTGTCCGTCTGTTTGAGGATGATATGCAGCGCTCAAGTTCAGTTTAGTCCCCATGGCTTCTTGGAAACTTGTCCAAAAATGCGATGTGAAACGACTATCTCTATCCGATACAATGGAGAGTGGAACTCCATGTAAGGATACTACTTCGTCTACATACAACTTTGCTAACCTTTCCATGCTAAAGGTTTCTTTCATGGGTAGAAAATGAGCTGATTTGGTTAATCGATCCACAATTACCCAAATCGCATCATTACCTTTTCTGGTTTTGGGCAACTTAGTAACAAAGTCCATTGTTATGAGCTCCCATTTCCATACAGGCATTTCTAATTGTTGAAGTAGCCCTGCAGGTTTCTGGTGTTCTGCCTTAACTTGTGAACAAGTAAGACACCTAGATACATATTTAGCTATGTCCTTTTTCATTCCTATCTAACAGAAATTATTTCTTAAATCTTGGTACATCTTGTTATTACCAGGATGCATGGTATACCTAGATTTATGAGCTTATTCTGAGGTTTTATTTCTTAATTCTCCTTGCTTAGGTACCCAAATCCTTTTCTTGTGGAATCTCCAAATTCCATCACTTCCTTGTTCTAATTCCTTTATTCGTCCTTTCATTCCCTCAACATCATCCTTGATTGCTGATTCCTGAACGTTCTTTAATTGCTCCATTAAATCTAACTATAGATTTATAATGAACTTTATACCGCCACGTTGAGAAAACCATAAAAACGAATGTGATACCGGTACCGATATTGTTCAAACGACATTGGTTATGTTCCCCAAAGTGAAAGAAATAAAATTCAATTATACTTGATTCGTTCAAATAAAATTATAAATAAAAAATAAAATCGGCTCAAAAGTAATTATAATAATAAAATAAATATACATTTAATTATAAGGATAATAATATAATATATAAAAGTTAAAAACTAAAAAGAAACTAAAATACTAATAATAAAATATCACTAAAAAAGTTAAAAACATAATTATAAAATATTAGTTATTTTAGCTAACGCTTTCAAATTAATATTTTGATAATATTTAGGGTATTTGGGGCCCGTTTTCACGTATGGGGTGTATTTTGGGACATATTGAGATATTTTAAAATATATTAGGGTGTCGGTTTTCTTTAAGGTTGTTATATCAACAATTTAAGTTAAAGGTCTAAAACGTACTTACGAGTCAAATAGTATTTTTTGTTTTTATAAAAATGAAAATTTTAAACTTAAAGTTTATTGGATGAATACTATGTGGATATTTAAAAAAAGTTATGAACTTTAAATAATAAAATTATACTTTATAATTTAACCAATAAAATAAACATATGTTTATAATTAAAACAACTTATCTTGTAAATTTTGTCTTTTTATTATTAATTTTTATAAAAAAACAATATTTTTTGTCTTTTGATTATTAATTTTTATAAAAAACAAAACTTTACATATGTGTAACACTTATGACATATATCCACCACAATAATATTATCATAAATATTATATGAATAAGAAAACTATCAGAAACGAGTGCCGCAATGCAAAGTGTCACCCCCACCGCATCGCACGGACACCATACTAGTATAATATAAGATTTTGAATCAGTTGTCTTTTTCTATATTTAATCATATGTTTTGTGCAACAGTTGATGACGACATCATGGTTGTAACAACCATGTTGCTCTTTTTTTCTTACGGAGGAGATCAAATACTTTGAAGACTATGATTAAAAAGAGAAGTACCCCGAAGGTGTACATAGTTCATATTTCAATAAATTGCGTGAAACTACTAAACAAAGCTATAGACGTTACAAGTGGACTAGACTACCTTCATAACAATAATGACACACTTAGATCCCTACATCTTATAAGAAGAAGAATAGAACGTATTCCAATTATGTAAACATGGGCATCCGAGCCTAGTGTAGCTATTTGAATGTCTTGGAAATAGATGCTTTATGAATTGTCACCTGGTATGTTTGAGCGGTTTTATGGCATCCATTCTTCAATCATACGCTTGAATTGGATACAAAGGCTAAAGATAGCAATAAGTGTTGCATGTGTTACAAGTGGACTGGACTACCTTCAGACCATCACAATAATAGTGTTTTTAGGCGTTTTTGGTGTGGTGAAGGAAAAAAAGGGAGTTGGGTAGGTTTTTTGGATGAATGGATTGAAACAAGTTATGTGAGAGGGAATGGGGAGTAGGGATGAGCTCAGTACCATCCGGTACCGAAAGATCCGGTACCGAAAATCCTCAAAAGTGGGTACCGGTACCGAATATACCCGGTTCGGTACGGTTCGGTACCGGTATTTGAAGGTAAAAACCGGTAAATACCGGTACCGAACCAGAACCGGTACCGAAAATGTCAAAAGTCGGTACCGAATCCGTACCGAAAAGGTACCCGGTTCGGTAAATTCGGTACCGGTTCGGTACCGGGTCCATTTTGCTCATCCCTAATGGGGAGAGCGAGAAAAAATGGTGTATTTTAGGTTTGATTGGAGCGTGAGAGAGAAAGAGTGGATCGAGTGTCAAATCTCCAGTAACTCTTTTTTCTTTCTTTTATTTTGTGTGTGTATTTGGGGGGGGGGGGGGGGGGGGGGGGAGGGGAGGTGGGATTGAGTAGATGTCTTCATACCACAACATGAAATCATACTTGGTGAGTGTCAAAAATTCACCGTAAGTATTTGTGTGTTCGTTTGAGTTTTACAAATAAATACTTCTTTTTCACCACAGTTTAGACTTTTTAAATTATGTTTGCTGGTTAGCCCACTTACAAGAGCTTTAATAGCACTGGAGTTGATACGATCCAGATTCCAGGTGACCCAAAACCGCAAACCCGACCCGGTAGTAACCCAGTACCCGATTCAGTTAAGAAGGCAGAGAGTGGAGGCCCACGTCCAGCCGCATAACTAGCAAGACCAATTCTATTTTAGTTGATTTCCTTTCCACGTGCATGCATGTAACTAGGACCCACTTATTGCATTTTCCCATTTTCTGCATTAATTTAGGATCAAGTAGTTGCAATATTTCATTATAAATTGTCTTTCATTTTTGCATGAAAAAAATACGAAGAAAATTGTTCCAGTTTGTTTGTCATTTACTTTTATAAATTGGAGAGTGGTCCTCTCGAAATAACCTCCTAACATTTGGTGCTTTCATCTTGAACTCCCCCATGGCTCCCAAGAAAGATACCTCCACACCCACCGTTGATGACGGTCTGCAAATTGTTCTCGATCGTCTTGACGCTAACGCAGCCCACATGACCACCCACTTCACTGCCCTCAACACTACCCTCAACTCTGCCCTCACGAGCCTAGCCGAAGCCATCTCCAGTCTTCCCACTGCCATTTCCCTCGCCGTGTCTTCCACCCCACCACCGAACAACCCACCGCCGAACAACCCACCGCCGAACAACCCTCCGCCAAACAACCCACCGCCGAACAACCCTCCGCCAAACAATCCACCACTGAACAACTCCGCCATGCGGCCGCCAAAAATTCATTTGCCTACCTTTGATGGTTCCAACCCTCTCGATTGGCTTTTTCAAGCATCCAACTACTTTGATTACTACTCCATTCAACCTGCTCAACGCCTCTCTTTGGCCCAGTTTTACTTCACCGGAGATGCCTTGAGTTGGTATAAATATCTTGCCAACAATCGGCTTCTCGGCACGTGGGCAGAATTTTCCCGGGCTCTTGAACTCCGGTTCGGGCCTTCTGATTATGAAAACCATCAAGCTACCATCTTCAAGCTTAAACAACTAACCACCGTTACTGCCTATCAAGCGGCTTTCGAGAAACTATGCAACCAGGTAGTC
This sequence comes from Helianthus tuberosus, assembly GCA_030545235.1. Classification (NCBI taxonomy): domain Eukaryota; kingdom Viridiplantae; phylum Streptophyta; class Magnoliopsida; order Asterales; family Asteraceae; genus Helianthus; species Helianthus tuberosus. Next base: position 22,574 of record JARYGA010013708.1, read on the forward strand.
GGCCTTTCAAACGAAGCCCTCCTTAATTGCTATCTTTCTGGTCTTAGGCCAGCCATCCAAGCCGAGATGGCCGTGTTACGCCCCACCACTTTGCACCAAGCATATGGTTTGTCTAAACGTGTTGAAGACAAGCTTGGTTGTTCACAGTTCTCTTCATCCAATTCCACTCCCCAGTCTTCTGCAGACCCGTTGATCGTTGCGTCCACACAAACATCACCACCCAACCTACCATCATTCCCGGCTCCCATGACCTCGGCCACCACTTTACCTACTGCTCGATTATCCCATGAACAACTCCAGCAGCGCCGCGCCTCGGGTCTTTGTTTTCGTTGCCCCGCCAAGTACCACCCGGGACACAAGTGTGATCCACCCCAGTTCTTGCTCATAGCCGACAATGACTTGCAAGCTCCCAACCCTCCTGCACCACCACATGTTCACATTCTTGAGGAGGTACCAAACCTACCACACTTTCTGGCGCTATCTCCGGCCACGTTTTATGGTGTCACGCCAACTACCGCCTTACGTCTCACCGGCTATGTCAATGGCAAACCGATTCAAATTCTCGTTGATTCCGGCAGTACTCATAACCTGATTCGTCCCGGAATAGTTACTGCTTTGCACCTTCTCATAGAGCCAGCGCCGCCCTTTCCGGTGCTTATCGGAAATGGTGAACCACTACAATGCACCGGTTACTGCCCGGACGTTCCCCTTACACTCGACATGGCTACCTTTAAGGTTAAATTGTTTGTTTTGCCATTCAAAGGATTCGATGTTATTCTTGGGTATGATTGGTTACGTTCCTTGGGCACCGTTACCGCCGACTTCTCAGTTCCTTCACTCACCTTTCAGCAGGGCTGCAACACCATCACCTTGCAAGGGTCACTTTCGGTTCCTTGTCACCCGACTGCAGCAAAGATTTCGGACCTTGAGGACAAGGTCCATTTTCATGGGCGGGGTATTGATACGATCCAGATTCCAGGTGACCTAAAACCGCAAACCCGACCCGGTAGTAACCCAGTACCCGATTCAGTTAAGAAGGCAGAGAGTGGAGGCCCACGTCCAGCCGCATAACTAGCAAGACCAATTCTATTTTAGTTGATTTCCTTTCCACGTGCATGCATGTAACTAGGACCCACTTATTGCATTTTCCCATTTTCTGCATTAATTTAGGATCAAGTAGTTGCAATATTTCATTATAAATTGTCTTTCATTTTTGCATGAAAAAAATACGAAGAAAATTGTTCCAGTTTGTTTGTCATTTACTTTTATAAATTGGAGAGTGTTCCTCTCGAAATAACCTCCTAACAGGAGTCCAAAGAAATTATGTTTGATATTATTTATTTTAGTGTTAGTACTTTAAATTTTACTTGAACCCATGAAACTAATCTCAAATCTAACTTAAATTAGTTTGTGTATGGGGCTGTTAAAACCACGGACGAGGGGTTAACCGTGAGATGATCGATTGCTCCCGGTTCAATGCGGTTGGGCAGTTCTCATACCAGGTTGGACCAGATTAGTATGATAAAAATGGGCTGCAATTTCATCTCAAGTAGTTAATTGAACGATTGAGCATATTGTAAAAAAAATAATAAGCTTTGTGTAGATAATAATGATGACTGGATTCAGAATGGGCTGGCTGGATTGGATTGTTAGTGACCCACGATCCAACTAAATGTATATATTCCGACCGGACCAATTAGCTGTTGGATCTTGATCTCATCCATGATCCAACGAATGAAATACCCCATGGAGGAAGGAAACATCATGGTGCATCTAAGGATAAGACCTTAGAGAAACGAGTTGCTGAAATGGAAGCTGCGATGACCGGACTCGGAGCTCAAGTCGATGGTGCGCTACAACGCTTGAATGAGTTGGAGTCTTGGAGACAAGCTTCGTTGACCTTCGCGACGACTTAAAGGCAGCAATGGAGCTGTTTCAGGTTGAGTTTCAACTGAAAGTAAATGAAAGCATCAAAGAGGCTACAGAGAAAGCAATCCATAAACTTCGCAAAGACATGGATGACTTATCAATGGATATGCAACGAAGCCCTCTTGGTCTGGAAACTAAAGTAAACGATTGTAACAGGGCTGTGGCTTCAACCGGAAGTAGCTTTGTGAGTTTCACTCGAAGAATCAAAGTACCAAAACCAACACCCTTCATTGGCAAACGGGAAGCAAGGGCTGTTGACGATTTCTTATAGGAGATGGAACGATACTTCGAAGGTGTAAATGTGACTGATGATGCCATGAAGATTAAAACGGTCACACTCTACTTAGAAGAAATCGCGGGCGTGTGGTGGTGACGTAAGCACGTCGAGATTGAAAAAGGTACGTGTATCCTTAACACTTGGGCTGATTTTATTAGAGAAATAAAAAAACAATTCTATCTGGAGAATGCGGAAAATGAAGCTAAGAGCCGGTTGCGGAAGTTGAAACTGTCACGGCCCCTCGTCCCGGTTTGACCCGGTCCAGGAGCCGCGGGACAGAAACCCGTGGTATTTATTTATTTGAGTTTGACATCGGAAGATTTTAGCAGGATCTTTTTAAACTTGAAATGCCGATGATTTTATTTCATAATTCGGGATAAACCGCGTACTTTTACAATAGAGGAATTTTACTAGGAAATTCCCTGTTTTATAAAACATGTTTAGTTGTTTAACTGGGCCACTACTTCAAGCTTTATTAGTGCTCCATAGCACTGTTCCTTGGTTCACAGTAGTTATCTGAAACATGTTTTAAAAATATTTTGTCAGCGTGGAAATACTGGTGAATCATTCATTATGATAAAACGACACATAGTTATAAATTACAGCATAAGAGCGATTACAATGGCTTCTATCTTATTTTTATCTGGCGCCGTGTCACCTCCTGGTGACGATGGTCATACCACTATTGGGTCCTTCCCCAAGTAGTGATGATTATCACTGTTAGGATTTATTAGCCTAACCATGAGAAATTAGTAATGTGCACAATACCCCACTAGCCAGTGATTCAAGATAACAACGACTTAATCCCTGTAATTATAACTTTTGAAAATAAAATGGAGTATTGCAAAACACATTTGATAAAAAGAGAATGACTCACATTGCAAGTTTAACGGGCAAAGTTTTAGCCTACTGATTATCTTGGTAACCTAATTCAAATAACAATGCACACGAAAACTAGGTTAGTAACTTTAATCCAACTTTTTACGACAACTCACGAGATGGAAACCTTCACAACGAATGACAAAGTGCGATACTTAAACATCCATCGAATTCACGACGAATGACAAAGTATAACCTAAGTTTGAGCAGCACTTAAACATCCATTGGATTGGTTTCTATCGATCGGACATTGAATCGTAGTAGCGATCGAGTTATTACCCTGTTGTCGAGGCAGCGTTTCGTGTTTGTGTGTGTTTTTGTAGTAAACGGACAATATCTCAGTGTACGTACTGAGTTTTAACGTCGAACCAATGCCAGAAATCAAGTCCCACACCCCTCTATTTATATCTGAAAAACAGCCCCCTCGCGTGGCGCGAGGGGTTGTCGCGTGGCGCGATGGGCACCACCCTACCATAGGGTAGCCCCGTGTCGCAGTAGCTTGGCTGAGTTAACCGATCGTTCAAATTCTTTTTACACGTAAAACTGTCTTGATAATACCGAATAGGAAATGCCCCCCCTGAGTTTTACGTGCCCTGATCCTGATTCTGATTGTTCTGAAAATTTTAGGGGTTATGCAGGATCACTTGGGGGTCTTAATTAGGGTTTTCCTATTGGACAAAATATAATAAGAAATAATAATTTTGGTGAGAGTTGTTACATCCTCCCCACCTTAATAAAAATCTCGTCCTCGAGATTTACTGGAACAAGTAGAGATATTTTTGCTTCATCTCCGATTCCAGTTCCCAAGTGTATTCAGGTCCTCTTTTTGAATCCTATTTAACTTTGACCAGCACTAGTCGTTTGTGCTTGAGAAATTTGACCTTTCTGTCTTCTATTTGCAAAGCTTCTCAACAAATTTTATCTTTTCATTTACCTCTACATCTTGAAGAGGTACTACCAGGGATTCGTCAGATAGACGTTTCTTAAGATTGGATACATGAAATACGTCATGTATTCCAGCTAGTTCTTCTGGTAGTCGTAAACGATAAGGGACTGGTCCTATTCGCTGGATTATTGGGAATGGTCCTACGTACCTTGGACTTATCTTTCCCTTCTTTCCAAACCGTACTACTCCTTTCCAAGGAGAAACTTTCAACAATACTTTATTTTTGACTTGAAATTCCAGTGGCTTGCGTCGATTGTCTGCATAACTCTTCTGGCGATCTCGAGCCGTCTTTAGTCTTTCCTTGATTTGAGTGATCTTTTTGGTAGTTTCTTGTATAATTTCAGGACCTGATAACTGACTTTCTCCTATTTCTGCCCAGCAAACTGGAGTTCTGCATTTTCGTCCATACAGTGCTTCAAATGGGGCAGCTTCAATGCTTGAATGATAACTATTATTATAGGAGAATTCAATTAAGGGTAGGTGGTCATCCCAGTTTCCCCCAAAATCTATCACACATGCCCTAAGCATGTCTTCCAGGGTTTTGATCGTCCTTTCACTTTGTCCGTCTGTTTGAGGATGATATGCAGCGCTCAAGTTCAGTTTAGTCCCCATGGCTTCTTGGAAACTTGTCCAAAAATGCGATGTGAAACGACTATCTCTATCCGATACAATGGAGAGTGGAACTCCATGTAAGGATACTACTTCGTCTACATACAACTTTGCTAACCTTTCCATGCTAAAGGTTTCTTTCATGGGTAGAAAATGAGCTGATTTGGTTAATCGATCCACAATTACCCAAATCGCATCATTACCTTTTCTGGTTTTGGGCAACTTAGTAACAAAGTCCATTGTTATGAGCTCCCATTTCCATACAGGCATTTTTCTAATTGTTGAATTACACACAGACGCATCGGAATTTGCAATTGGAGGGGTACTTATGCAGGAGGGACATCCGATCGCGTTCGAAAGCAGGAAGCTTAACGACACCGAGAAGAAATACATGGTGCAAGAGAAGGAGATAACGACAATCATGCGTTGCTTACGCACTTGGAGACATTATCTTGTCGGGTAATGTTGCCACTAGCTATTTCCAAACCTAAAGAAATTAAGTCCCAAGCAAGCTAGGTGGCAAGACTTCTTTGCTGAATTTGTTTATGTCTTAGAGTACAAGCCCGGGAAAGCAAACGTCGTGGCTGATGCACTAAGTCACAAAGCCGAGCTTGCTGCTATTACACGCCCAACATTCGATATCCAAGACCAGATCAAAGAAGGCCTAAATCAAGATATGTTTGCAAACATCTTGTCACCTTAGCTTGAGATGGAAAGACGACACGATTCTGGTTAAAAGGGGATCTTTTATTCACCAAAGGAGGTCGGTTATATGTACCAAGATGGGGCAATATTAGGCGATCCGTGATGAATGAATGCCATGATTCTAAGTGGGCTGGTCATCCGGGAATTAAACGAACATTGGCACTAATTGGAGGTACGTTTTATTGGCCACGTATGGCAGACGATGTTGAAGCATACGTGCATACTTGCTTAGTTTGTCAGCAAGATAAGATCGAGCAACACCAACCCAGAGGTTTGTTAGAGCCCTTACCGATCCCAAATGGCCATTGGGAAAACATTTCAACGGATTTCATCACTTGCTTGCCAAAGTCAGAAGGTTCATGGAGCATCATTGTGGTGGTTGATAGATTCTCCAACTATGGAACATTCATCCCCACACCAGCCGATGTTACCGCAGCAGAGACAACAAGACTTTTCTTTAAGCACGTGGTGAAGTATTGGGGCATACCAAAAACCATTGTCAGTGATCGAGATCCTCGTTTCACATGGCGTTTTTGGTCCGAGTTATTCAAGATTATGGGGACATAATTTAACTCTTCAACTAACTTTCATCCCCAAACCGACAGGCAAACGAAGCGGGTCAATGCATTACTCGAGTTATACCTCCGACACTTTGTAAGTGCTAACCAACGAGATTGGGCTAAACTTTTAGATGTTACACTATTCTCTTATAACATGCAGCGAAGCGAAGCAACCTGGAAAAACCCTTTCGAGATCATAACGGGACGTCAACCATTGACTCCAAATACCTTAGCCGCATCTTATGATGGTAATAGCCCAGCTGCTTTCAAAAGTCTAAAGGAGTGGCATGAACAAGCAGACTTGGCTCGTACTTCCCTTGATAAGGTGACTAAGAGAATAAATAAATGGGCGGATGATAAAAGGCGACATGTGGAATTCCAAGTCGGGGACCAAGTCATGGTGAAACTTTTGCCACAACAATTCAAGTCATTAAGGGGCGTGCACAGGGGACTCATAAGGAAATATGAATGACCATTTCCAGTAATCACTCGTGTTCGCAAAGTATCTTACCGACTACAATTATCGCCCAAGTTAAAGATTCATCCAGTCTTCCATGTGAGTTATCTCAAGCCTTAACATGCCGATGAGGAAGACTTAAATCGAGGAGTATCTAAGCGGGCACCAACAACTGTTGTAACATCTTTCGATCGAGAGGTTGTCGAGATCGTATCTGACCGCACCATCCGTCGATGAGGAGTGCCAAGCTACAAGGCATACTTGATCAAGTGGAAGAACTTACCGGATAGTGAAGCAAGCTGGGAAACAGAAGATTCACTATGGCAGTTCAGGGACGAGATCAAGAGGTACCATGAAGGCTTGACGAGGACGTTGACGGATTAGGTGGGGGAGAATGTCACGACCCGCCAAAATTCAGATCGCAACTCTCAGGATTCCAGAATTTTCTACCAGCTTCAAGAGACTTTCATGGCAGATTTTTCTAAGGAAAAATCAGGATTCAAGACCCAAAAATATCATCAAGTACTAGAGAATTCTTAGGAAAATATCCAAGATAGTTTCCTTAAGTAACTAGATTAATCACTTGTAAATATCTAAGATATTTGTACATAGAAATCTCTAGATTAGGAATAATCTAGATACTTAGCCACAAGTATAAATAGGTGATCCATGCTCATTTGCTAATCACTTCCAAAGTTGTATTAAAGATCCCTTTGTAAAGAGTTCTTAAAGCAATACAAGTATTCCCTTTGTTCACAATCTTTGTTCCCTTTGTTCAAGTCATTGAATCGAGTTGCAAGTTGGTGTCAAGGCTGATCTTAGCACGGTGTCTAAGAGCCGCACACGAGTGGAAGGACTAACTCCGTGACACCTGTCTTACATCAATCGAAAACCATAAAATATTATACCAATACGGGTTTGGTAAGAACGTTGATAAAACCATAAAGCAAATACATGTACTGGTACCAATGTTGTTCGGACGGTATAGACTTGGTTATTCACGGTAAAAAATTATTTGGCATATCCAATTTTGAATCAAATTTCTATCGAAAGGTCGATTTTGAATAAACTTTTATCGAAACGTTGAAAAAATAAGCACCTTGCGAAGGTATAATTGAAATTTTATAAAGAATGTACGATGTTATTAATTTAACCAAAACAGGATGTAACTTTTTTATTACTTTGTATATAAAATTATATTTGTTTAACCCGTGTAAAACACGAGTTTAACCTAGTAATAATTATATAATAAAATAATATTTAATTTATATATTAAAAGATATAAAAAACAAAAAACCAAAGTGGGAGGGGTATTTATATATGCATCGTCCCTGCCAATTAACATCCCACCCAAAAAAGCCCCAAATCTCCCCAATTCGAAACCCTAATTCCAAAATCATCTCCAATTTCGATCATCTTGATCGAAATTGTGAACATTCATCAATGGCGTATCGCTTAATCGATCCAGGCTGCATGATGGGAACAATTATGTCCTTGTAATTGAATTCGCAGCCCACAGACACGAAGTTGACAAGGAGATTATGATGGATTCCATAGACTCTTTCATTCGTTTTGCCACTCAACTTAGTGAGAGGCTAAAAACACAACGACAAGTGTTTAGAGGAGAGATTGGTGAAATTGCAGTTGTGCAAGTGATTGGTGAAATTGATGTTGTTCAAGAACCTAGAGAAGAAAAAAAAACCATTTGAATTAAAATGACATTTTAGGCAAAAACTTAGGGACCAAAATGGTAATTTACTCTAATAAGAATACTAATAGGGGATGGGTATAAATATACGCGAGAGCCGTTGGTAATTGAAATCCCGCCCAAAAACCCCCAAATCTTTCCCAATTCGAAACTCTTTATTCCAAACCAAAATCATCTCTGATTTCGATCATCTCGATCGAAATTCTGGATATTAACCATGGCGTATCGCTTAACTGACTCTTATATGATGATGGAAGCCGTGGATGTATTCGGAATTCAGTATGCAATGATTACTTACGAAGTTAGTACATATGATTTGTTGGAGTCTATCGAAAATTTCATAAGGTCTACGAATCAACTCGTTCAAAGGCTAAGAACGCATCAAGAGGCGTTTAGAAATAGAAATCAACCCCAGATTGGCGAAATTGCAGTTGTGCAAGAGATTGGTGTTGTTCAAGAACTGCCAGAGATTTTGGCAAGCTTTAGGAGATATCTCCACTCTTCGAATATGCTACTTGAAGGCCTAAGGGCAAAATTTGGAAAAAATGGTCAATTTCCAGAGAATAAGAAGCCCTTGAAGATATGCTTTTGCTTACTGTTACCAGATATATACACTCTGCTACCCAACTTCTTGATGGCCTGCGTGCACACGTTAAAGCTCGAGAACCTGAGAATATTATTGTTACTGATGATGCTGGGGGGAGAGCAATAGTGATAGTGATGGTGATGGTGACGGTGACGTGCCTGCTGAAACAAGGAACCATAGGAGGAAACGCAGGAGGAGAGAAGCGCAGCAGGTGCAGAAGCAGAAGAGAAAACGCTTCACCCGGGTGGTCTTGTTTATTCTTTTCGCTCTTCTAATTGTTGGAATACTAGTGTTATCGCTTGTTTTCTCTAGTTATCTGAATCTGTAAAACATGAATTCTTTCTTGGTATGATTTTTGGGATTTGATGAGATGTATATAATATCGATGAACCGCTGGCATTGGTTTTTAATAGCTGATCACCATAATATTCTTTTTTTCAACTTAATTTACTAGTATTGCTTTTAGAACCATAATATAATATACATGAAATCTTGAAACATTGACTTTTTGTGTTTGATGGTCGACTGTCGGTTTGATTCTTGTACCGTTATACTGATTTAGAGTGAGTAGTGTCAGCAGTTGATTATATGTCTAGATGAAAGAATAGGCAATTGGTTGGTTAATGATCTACATAACACGTCGGAGCTGGTTGATAACCTGCTTAATTAAAGCTGTTAATATGCTTCCCGGCTCCTCGTCTCTCACGTCTATAATATATGATTTTCTAAAAAAAATTAATAATGTGTCATATTCCTTGTATCAGAGCATATAGTTCTTCTATGTCCTGTATGTACCAGGCATGACATGATTTTCTAAAAAACCAATTAATATGTCGTCTCTTTTAATGGGTTAACCTTCTAGGTTTGCTTTGCTCATATTGTTTTATGTTTTCAACTGTTAACTTATCTATGTATGTATGTATCATTTTCAAGCAAAACATATTGTATCCCATGTGGTCGGTTTCTTTAAAGCCTTCACATTTGTCTGATTTCTGTTCAAAATTTCAAATTGTTATAAGGTGACTGACTATATGCAAAATACAGACTATTACTTGTATCGAACCTACTGTGCATCTTTAAGTCATTAGTGGTTGCATGATGCTATCTCTTGGGCACTGGTTCTTCTGCTGCTATTTGAAAATGAAACAAAGCGGCTAAAATTTTTCGGCTTTTGTATGAACTGACCTGTCAATTTTACACAAACCTGTTTTGGCGTAAATGCTAGTCGCCAGCCAGTTATGACGATATCATTGTTGCTTTGACCTGAATCAGGTGCATGTCATTCTCTGGTGAAAGCAAGTAGCTTAACGTTAACAAACTGTGTTTGTTGCTTCTGATTTCATATTTTCTTTTAGTATCCTCGCCTCTCACTTCTATGAAGTCTTGTTTGTTAAATGTCCAGCCTTGAACTATTTTGTGACATATTCCTTGTAGTTCTGTGTCTGTATGAATTGGGTGGGTCGCTTTCCCTTGCTTTGTAGTTTCATTAATTTATTTGTTAAACTGACAATTGCTTGTACAAAAGCCGCCCCCCCAACTATGCTTTACTACATACAAAATACACATATCATTTTGTTTTATATCTTTTTGTAGACTTATACTATAACATGGTACACATATGTATGCTATTTTGTTATGCAATCTTGACTTTGTACATGATAATTAGCAAATCAATTGCCTGCCGTGTCTTTCATTCCTCTTTACAATAAATAGGGATTACAACATAAATTTAGGCTTACTAATTGGTAACCGATTTCCTATGATTATGCACAAGACAATACATTCTAAATATACGAATATACTAATACTCCCCCGTAGTCGAAACGGGAGGCTCGCGAATGTTGAGACTGGACCGAAAATCGTCAAAGAGGACCTTTGGCAAACCTTTTGTGAAAATATCGGCAATTTGATATCGAGAAGGGACATGAAGAACACTGACTTGTCCCTTGGCGATTTTCTCACGAACAAAGTGGATGTCCATTTCAATATATTTCGTTCGTTGATGTTGCACTAGATTACTTGCTAGATATATTACACTTACATTATCACAAAAGACCAATGTTGCTCGTTTGGGTGAATGATGTAGTTCGAGAAGCAAATTACGCAACCAACATACTTCGGAAACTACGTTCGCAATGCCCCGGTACTCCGCTTCAGCACTAGAGCATGATAGGGTGAGTTGGTGTTTAGAGGACCACGAAAGAAGGTTGTCACCCATGTAGACGTAATAGCCCGATGTAGAGCGTCGCGTGTCAGGGCATCCTCCCGGATCGGCATCGGTGTATGCAACAAGAGATGAGTTTGGAGATGGTTGAAGATGTAGTCCATATGTAAGCGTGCCTTTGATGTACCGCAAAATTCTCTTCAAGGCATGCATGTGGGTAGTGGTAGGACAATGCATGTGGAGGCATATTTGTTGAACCGCATACGAGATGTCGGGACGTGTGAAAGTTAAATTTGCAAAGCTCCCACGAGGCTTCGAAAGTCCGTTATATTTTCCAATGGTGTCCCGGAGTTGCCACTCAATTTTTTGTTGCGTATCAACGGGTGTAGAAGCCGGATTACAATCCGCGAGACCCGCGCGTTCAAGAATTTCTCGAGCATATTTTTCCTGAGAAAGAAAATTTGTATTGTTGTTACGGGTGACGGAGATGCTGAGAAAGTAACTAAGCGGCCCAAGACCAGTCATGGAAAATTCTTGAGAAAGTAGTGCCATGAATTTATCATGCAAAGCATTAGAAGATGTGATCAAAAGGATGTCGTCTACATAGAGCAAAATGAAATCCATGTGGGTTTCTTCCTTGAAGATAAACAACGAGTGGTCACATTGACTATGTTTAAAACCCATTTTAGAGATATAATCAGCGAAGCGTTGGTACCACGCACGCGGTGCTTGCTTAAGTCCGTATAAGGACTTTTTAAGTAAACATACATGGTTTGGGTGTTGTTGATCACGAAACCCCATCGGTTGATGCATAAAAACGGTTTCATTTAGCTTCCCATGAAGAAACGCATTTTTAACATCAAATTGATGAACCGGCCATGAGTTGGAAAGTGCAAGAGAGAGAACCATTCGAATAGTTGCCGATTTTACGACCGGGCTAAAAGTTTCTCCGCAATCCACACCTATTTGTTGTGAGTGACCATCACAAACAAGTCAGGCTTTGTACCTCTCAAGTGACCCGTCCGCTTTCTTTTTGTGCCTAAAGACCCACATACTTCGAACAATATTCATACCCGGCTGTTTAGGTACTATTTCCTAAGTCCTATTATTAATAAGGGCCCGAAACTCATCGGTCATGGCATTTTTCCAGTCCGGGTTAGATAAGGCTTTGGTTGGGGTTTTAGGGAGATGGGAGATGGTGGTGGTAGTGTTTGTGTGAAGGTTGAAATGTTGTTTTGGTTTAGAGATGCCGGACATGGATCGGGTACGTATGGTTCGTGTCGTGGTGGATGGATGTGGAACGACAAGTTGTTGTGGGACGGGTGGTGGGTCGTGGTGCGGCTTGGTATTACATGGTGGGGTGGGTGGAGTGATACTGTTTGTAGTTTGTAGTTTGTTAGGGGAAAGGGGATGGGCGTTAGATGGTGATAAAGAGGAATTATTTTGGAAGGGAGAGATATGAGCCGGGGAGAATTGTGTAGCGGTATGGTCCGCGGCTTCTGTAGATGGAGGTTGGGTGGGAATATTAGGAGAATTTGGGACGGAGGTGTGAGATGAGGGTGGAGGTGTTGAATTTGGGTTCGGGAAAGACCAAAGGAGAGGATGTGGGTCGGAAGTAAGGAAGTCATATGAGGCTCGAGATGGTGGCGAAAGGAAAGATGTTCTCATCAAAGATAACATCTCTAGAGATTGTGATTTGACCGGTATGGACGTTGTAACATTTATAATCTCTATGTTTTGAAGGATAGCCAAGAAAAACGCATGGTTTGGAGCAGTCTGCTAATTTGTGGATTGAGTTTGAAGGTAGTAAAGGGTAGTAAAGGCAACCAAATGTGTGCAAATGGTCGTAGGTTGGGTGTCGATTGTATAGACAAAAGGTGGGTGTGGAGTTATTTGGAACTTTGGTTGACAAAATGTTAAGTAAGTTAGTGGCATGTTGAAGAGCGTGATGCCAAAAATTATGCGGAACTTACGATTGCAATAAAATGGTTCGCATGATATTATTAATGGACCGTATTTTACGTTCCGCCTTACCATTTTGGGAAGATGTGTAAGGACAAGAATATCGGAACGTCATACCATTTTGTTGGATCTGAGTTTTCTAGATTGTGTTTGTTTAAACTAAATGAAAGATGAAATAGAGATATATTGCAGAGGAAATATGAAATAAACCTTGAACACACAATCAATGGAAGAAAAGTTTAAGCAAACATGTTAATCATTGAACCGAATGATTGTATTTATTACAATAATCAGTTACAATAGCATGCATCCACAGATCTCCCCCTTAGCCTGAGCTCACTTGATTGTTCGTACAGAATTGACTTAGAAGAATAGAGCTCACAGAACAGTACAAGGTACTGTTCTATTTATAGTACCACTGAGCATCTTCGGCTGACGTCACCTTGAAAGTGACATCTAACCTCCTAACAAACTACAACTACTGATCTATACAACCACCGATACTAACTACTGATTTATATATAACAATACAATGCATAACTAAACCACTGATTCTTCATTCCACTGTTGTAGCTTTGGCAGTGCTTTGGTCTTCAGCAGTACTTGAGACACATAAGTAGATTGAGCTTCAGCACTTTAATCTTCATCAGTCTTTAGAGCAGCAGCAGTTGTAACAAACAGTACTTCGAGTCTATCAGTTGTTTAGAGCCATTGTCAAGGGAAAAAATTAGTACAAACAACTACTTATGAAGGATCCACTATTCTGAACCAGTTTTGGCTTTATCAACTATTCCTTTGTAGGGTTCAATCCCAACAATCTGCTCCTGGAACAGATGATGCCAAAGCACTTCATTATTCAAGATCTTTATTGCCTCATCAAGAATTCCCTAACTTGCCCTTTGAATTGTAATTCAAAGTTCATGGAATCTACATCATCCTCATCCCTACACAATTGAAGCTCAAGGAGATCTTGTAAATCTTCTACACTCAGGCCAAGTGCATTCTCTCTTGATATGTGCTTAACTTCACCACTGGACTTGAGCAAAGTCAATACGTGGGTCTTTTGATCAGACTTCCACTTTAGTATTTTTGAGTTCAGTGGGTTTCTTGGGAGAGTTTTTATTTTTTATTTTTGATAAGTTTGGTGATGGAGGCCTGCTCAAAACTCTTTTGGCAATTTCTTGCAGCTTCTCTGAGTTAGGATCCTCTACTATCATTCTTTTGATTGCTTCTTTCATGTAAACAACTTCACTTGCTACATCTTCAACATCAGTCTGTTTCTGCTTCTTCCTTTGATTCAAAACAATGGTGGAAGTGTAAGATGATATGAATAATGTTTTCAAGGAAAGGGCCTATTGTTGAGATTCATCAATCTTCTTGGTCCTATATGCTGGTTTCTTTGGAAGTGTAGGATCAGTTTCTCTTCTTCCTTCCAGCTTCTCATATGCCATATGAGTATATTGTCTTGACCATTTTGCTATGGCTTTGGCTGTACCAACCTTTGCTGCAACCAACTCTTGCTTCTTTCTTTTATACTCCAAGGTAAGATCAGCAATTGCCTTTTTGTATTTTCTCGAGTTTGGTGCTGATCTTTTCATACCTAGATCATTTTTAATTCTTTCAATTCTGTTGGCTTCACTTTTCAAAGCAATGAGTGGCCAGTCATTGAACTGCTCAACATTGGCTGGTTAAAACTTTTCCCTCATGATCAATTCAAGGAGGTCTTTTCTCATCTCCTTTTGCAGGTTAGCTTCTGGTGGCAACTTGCACATTTCTTTACTCAAATCTCTTGCATAATCTTCCAATTGTTTAACTTTGGTGAGCAAGAACTGCATTCGACTTGAGAAGTCATTACCACCCTCCCCTTTGCACTCATATTTAGCTCTTAATTCATCTTGTCTGGCTTTGACTTTTAAATATTCATCCATGTTGTCTCTAAAACCAACAAGAGAGGGGAATTTTCTTTTTGAAGGATCATCCACTGTGTAGAATTGTTTCATTTCGTTTTTAACAGCATGCAATTCTAGTGGATAACTGGCTGCTACTGGTACAACACTTGCAGGATCATGTCCTTCAAGTATTTTTGAATCTTTGATTGGGTTAGCCAATGTTGGAGGAATGAATGGTTGAGGTTTGATTACATTGTAAGGTGTGGATGATATTGGAACAGGTGCTGGTATGTCATCATCATGCACCTAAAACTTTCTTTTTCTTGTATACACCTTTTTGGGAGAAGGTGTTTTTGTTTGAGTTTTAGGAACATAAAGGATTATGGCTTGGGTAGGAGTATTTGAAATCATAGGTGACTGACTAACAGCTATTGAAACAGCTGGTGTCTCAATCGCTGTTGTCACTACAACTGTTGAAGTGTCAACTATTGTCTTCTGCTTTTTAGCAGGTGGTGTTTGTAATGGAGATGTAGTTTGTGGTGTAGCAGTGGGTTGAGTGGTGGATGGTAAAATGACAAGGGCATTAGTTGAAACAACATCTGTTGAAACCACAGATGTATCAACAGCTGTTGATATAGCAGGTGTCTCAACATCTGTTGGTTTAGAGGGTTGAGGTGAGGAACTTTTAGGGATTTGAGGAGTAGGTTTAGTGGTTTTGGAAGGTGTGGTTTTGGGTTGGCTGACCTTTCTAGTAGTCTTTCTTCTTTTAGTGGTTGAAGTACCCTTTTCTTCCTTAGCCATCAAGACCTTCTTCTCCTTTTCAAATCTTTTTGCACCCTTTATTTCCATCCTCTCTTTTCTATCTGCTTTTTGTTCAGCAAATAGGTTAAGAGGCACATCAACCTTCTTAGTACCATCTGGCCATGGAATTTCTACAATAGGTTTAGCCTTAGGATCTGGTGGTAGATGCTTTCTTTCCTTTCTACAATAGGTTTGCTTTCTTTCCTTTCTCCCCCTTTTTGGCATAATCAGTGTTTTCCACATAAACAATTGTAGGAGGAGAAGTGCCAGTGGTTTGGAGCAGATGAGTTTTGATGGCCTTTATATCAGCTTGAGTCTCTTTATACCTAGTTTCCCTCATATTTCTGAACATCTGAAGCTGAATTTCATGCTATTGATCAGCATATTGCCTTTGTTGATGAAGCATAGATTGAAACAAGTGCCATAGCTTAGTGGGGGATGGATCAGATGTTGCAGCAGTGGATGGAGCCTTTTGAGATTGTAACAACTGTTGCAGCATATTTTTGATATCTAAAACAGATGTTTCAATTTTGTCTACTCTCTCCGTCAATTCTCTATATTTTAAACCATCACCCAAGTGAATGGGATCATCTGATTTCCCACTAGCAGTGGTGTATCAGTAGTTGGACCAGAAGAAGTTTCTACTGGTTCATCCACTGATGCCCCTTTTTCTTGGTACTGGGGACTTCCCTCCACATCAACTATCTTATTTAACACCAGTGGGTAAATGAAACACACCAGTGGTCAATTTGACAGCATCAGTAGTGGTTGCCTTCAAGGGAGACTTACTGATGAAACTACTATCCAGGTATAAATCAGTGGATTCAATACCTATAGTAGATGCTCCACTTGAACTACTGTGTTAGGATCTGAGGCTCTCATGATAGTGTTTATTTGTATAATTTGAACAATGAATGAATATGAAATAATGTGAAGTACAGCGGAAATAGAAACAAACTTTATAAACACAATCAAAGGGAGAATAGTTTTGATAAACACATGCTTTTCATTAAGTCGAAAGATTACAAATCAAATCAAAAGATTACAATGCATGCTTACAACAAAACTCCCCCTCAGCCTGATGCTCCATGGTTGATTGCACAAGATGAAAGGATTGGAGGAGATAGACTCACTCAGTCAAGCAAATGTAACAGTACAGGGTACTGTTCCATTTATAGGCAAATCAAACCACTGAAGCATCTAAGCTGACGTCACCATGAAAGTGACATCTAATAACCTAACAACCTATAACCACTGTTCTTATACAAACACTGCTAATCTTAACCACTGATTCTATACAATACAAGTGATACACTAAACTACTGCTTTCTTCTTCCATCAGTGCTTTCCTCAAGGTTGATCAGTCCTTGAGTTGGCAGTCCTTTAGCATCAGTAGATTGAACCAGCAGTGTTTACTCCTTAACAGTCTTCAGGGGTTCATCAGCAGTTTGAAGGACATCAGCTGTTGTATACGGACAGTGGATAGAGGACATCAGATGTTATAAGCACTTTCAAGGGGAAAGCCTGGTGTAAACTACTGCTTATGATGTATCCTTTGTTGTGAACCAGTTTTGGCTTTCATTATCTGTTCCTCTGATAGGGTTCAATCCCAACAATCTCCCCCTGGAACAGATAATGCCAAAACACTTCATTATTTTGGATCTTTATTGTCTCATCAGAAGTTCCCTAATTTGTCCTTTAAACTGCAACTAAAAATCCATGGAACTTGTATCATCCTCTTCCCTACACAGTATAAGCTCAAGGAGATCTTGTAGATCTTCAACACTCAGGCCCAGTGCTTGTTCTATTGATATGTGCTTTACTTCTCCATTGGATCGAATCAGGGTCAATACATGGGTCTTTTGATCAGACATCCATTTTAGTATTTTTGAACCCAATGGGTTTCTTGGGAGAGGTTTATTTGCTGATGAGTTTGGTGATGCTGGCCTTGTGATAATTTGTTGAGCAGTGCTCTGAGCTTTTGCTAGTTCAGAATCTTCAGCTGTATTTTGTTTGAAAACCATTTTTATGATATCATTTGCTGCAGCTATATCTTCTGCAGTTTCTTTTTCAATCTTCTCTTGTCTTTTTCTTTGATCTATCTCAATGTCTGAGATTTCTGCTGATGTGATCAGTGGTTCAGAAGTTTTGATATGCTGTTTTGGCTTTTTGTAGTCAGACTTCTTTGGAATGTCAGAATCTGTCATCCTTCTTTTCTTAAGCCTTTCATAAGCCTCATCTGTATACTGCTTTGTCCATTTTGCTATAGCTTTAGCAGTTCCAACCTTTGCATCCACCAACTCTTGTTTCTTCTGTTTGTATTCCAAGGTAAGTTTATCAATAGCCTTTTTGTATTTACTCCAGTTAGGAGCTGTCTTCTTCTTCCTTGGATCATTTTTGATCCTCGTGATTCTGTTTACTTCATGCTTTAGTGCAATGAGTGGCCATTCACTGAATTGTTCTTCATTAGCTGGATAAAATTTTTCTTTCATGATGAATGCAAGATACTCCTTTCTTATTTCCTTTCGTAGGACAGCTCCAGGTGGCAGGTTTGACATATCTTTGCTTAAATCTCTTGCATAATCTTCCATTTGTCTGACCTTAGTGAGTAAAAATTCCATTCGTTCTGAAATGGCTTCATCACCTTGATCTTTACATTCAAGTCTAGCACTTATATCTTCTTGTCTGGCTTTTAGTTTTAGATACTAATCCATATTTGTCGGGTTCCTGAAGCCCGTGAGAGAAGGAAATCTTCTTTTTGAAGGATCATCTTCTGTATAGAATTGTCTCATCTCATCCTTTACAGCTTCCAATTCCAGTGGATAACTTGCAGCAATGGATACAAGGTTAGCAGGGTTTATTGCTTAGACTAGAGTTGGTGGAGTGGATGGTTGTGGCTCGACAACATTGTAGGGTGTGGAGGATAAAGGAATGGCTGCTGGTATATCATCATTACCCTCATTAGATT
>JARYGA010013709.1:0-29844 GCA_030545235.1 Helianthus tuberosus
TAAACTTTAATTGCAATTTTTTTTAAACTTCATTTGTTACTTATGGATAAGAACCTTCTAGATGCATGTTTGGATTGATTCGATTATGTTTCGATGAAATTGAATTGCTTTTGATTGATATTCGGTTTATTTTGAATAAAGTTTGAACATTTCAGTTGGTTATAAATCATTTACGAAGTGAATCGGTTGGTGTATCATTTGTGATTTCGAACAGTTTTTTTTATCTAAAAAACCCATATTATACTTTGAAGATAAATATGTCACTTGAGAAAAAAAAAAAACCTACAGGACTCATGGGAAAAAAAAGCTATAGGTCTCGTGGGAAAAAAAAAAAGCTACAGTACTCGTGGGAAAAAGAATGTGGGAAAAAGCTACTAATTATTTAATACAAAAATTCATACATTAAATGTGAGTCATGGATTTTTAAAGGGTGAAATTTGAAAAGTTTTAAAATGTTTTTTATGGAAAGGGGGGTGCATTTAGTAAAAAAAGGGGTGCATTTAGCCAACCCCGTTTGCAAAATCTGATGCATGTTTATAATTAAATTAAATAAAAGCTAATACATAGATATAACCTAATTATAAAAAAAATAACATTTCATTAATCAAAAAATTATAAGATTAATTAAAAATCATCAACAAAAAATAAAACTAGAAGTCTAGGTTGGGTATGTAGGTGGTTGCAACACAAAATCAAGATCGGATTGAAGGTTGTGTCTTGGAAACGCAATTCCATAATTAAGAGTATCTTCGTTTTACTTCTGGGTTGGTTCGTGAACAAGGATATATCGTTGCACCTTCATTTTTTTAAATCATATTATGTAAATGCAAGCGTACATCATATATTTAATCCTAACGGGATGCAATGCTCATGCACAGAGTTGAGGTATAGCCCAATGAGCTTTTAGGACACCAAAATCTAAGAGAACACGGTATGGAGGGGTTTGAAGATGGAGCATTATGCAACACGTGGATCACGCATCAAAATGTGGCGTGGTGCTAAAACGAACGGTGTGGCCCGGGCGTGGAGACATGACATTTTTCGACACATGGCACACACACATTTAAACAAATACCATGACATTTTAACTTAAAAATAAAAATTATTAAATAACTTAAAATAAAGCATTAACCAAAAAACCGTTTTTTTGCACACCGCGTAGTGTTTGAAGTCACCACCATATACAAAATTCATGGTAAACTCGATCCCAAAACGGAGACGTGGGTAACAGAGCCTCGTGGTAGGTCATCGCCACGACCCACAATTCGCATAATGCAATGTCCTCTTCTACGCTCCATGGAATAACCGGCATTTTTAAGTGTTTTTGGTATGGTGTTTTCACATGTAAAATGGAAGAAATGATATGTGGGTTGAGAAGTGGTGTATTATACATAATAAGAGGAGTAATTTTTTTTTTACTAGGAGTAATTTTTTACATGCCATGTTGCACTCAATTGCCCTTCAACGCCGGTGAAATTCCTCCCGCCCAATTAACAACGACAGTAACAACGTCGTATGCAGTGTGGTGTGAGCGGCGTAGAGTGGTCTAAACACCACAAATCCACACTCATACCGTGTGCTCTAATCCTATGTCTTTTCTTGCTATTTCCTATGTTATCATGAACCTTTTTTGTTTATTGTCATGTGGATAGGTAATTGTTTCAACATTTCACAATGGTTGCCTAATTATATTCCATTATAATGATATCTAGTATTAAGCAACCTCGCGTTGCGGCGAGGACGAACACCACTGCCGCACTACTACCAGCGACCACTAACACTAAAGTTGCAGCGTGTTAATACAAAGAAATTAAACCAAAACGTAAAACATATAAAAAATAACTAAGTCGATATAGGACCCGAGCGTTACGACGAACCTGTCAAACGAGAAAAAATAGACGACGTAAAAACGTTTAACCACACACGCATGTTGCGCCGTGTTTAAGCAACATGTACAACTTATAAACGCACACACTTGGCAACATGTACAACTTATAAATGCACACACTTGTTGCTAAATAATAGTATATAAATAAAGAAATTAGCATATAAAACCACTAAAGCAACATGTACAACTTATAAATACACACATGTGCTGCAAAATCTAATACTAATAAAAAAGTCCCCTTAATGCCACATGGCATTCTCTCATAACAAAGAATTTTATCAAAATGTCATGTGGTAATTTATTATACTACATCAACCATAATAAATAATAATAATAACTAAATTAACATAAAAACCATTCATCACCTTAATAACTGTTTTTTTATGCATCATCTCACTCAAAAGAAATTGATATACCATGATGCTTGAGTTACTAAATTACACTATATGATATATAGATAAAAATATATGAATTAGTTTATCTCTTGAATATACCGATTTTACATATTAAAGATCAAGATTATCTTCACCTCTATGACATACGATAAAGGGTCATTATATTTTTTTAATATGTCTGTATTTAATATAAATATCCTTTAAAATCAAAAGTCTTTTAATCGTAGGTTTATTATTATCTATAACAAAACCATTATTATTTTTTTATTATTATTAATATTCTTGATTTAATTATTTATGCATTATTATACTTACTTTATTTGATAATATAACATCTCATTAAGATTAACCATGTATATTTCTAAAACCAAATGATTTAGAATATAATTATTGACAAAGATGATAAAGTAACAAATCTACTAATAAAAAAGTCCCATTAATGCCCCATGTCACTCTAATTTAACTTTTAATAAACATCAAATCTTATTTAACTTTTAATATAAGATTCCAATTATTGTCACGGGTCACTCTCTGCTTCAACTTTACAATTTAGACTTACATTTTATTTTAAAATGTTTTTTTTAAACCTTATCCTTACTAATATAATAAATTTAATTTAAATATGTTAATAACCATATTAGGATGCACTATTTAATTAATTTTATAGATAAATACAATGTATTTTATTAAATATTATCGTAATTTTTTTACAATAATTAGATCTTTCTTACTAGACCATCTTTATATTAATACTAATCGGAAACACGCAATAATTAGATTATACTCTTATTACATTTTTTTAACTATGTGGTCTGTACAACTTATAAATACACACATGTGCTGCAAAATAAGAGTATATAAATACTCATTTAGTATTGTGTTCCGTCTACATCAAATGGACAAGTGGGTGTAGATCCATGTATAACCTAGTTGATTATCGCTATAACACATCCAAAATATGGGGTCTCATACGTTGCATATATTCTTTGACAAAATGGTTCTTAAACTCATAATTTAAAACATACGTATCTCTACAACTAAGCATTCAAGTCACATGCAACCATAGTCTAACCCTCTCAAAGCATAATACATGAAGATCATATGGGATGTCAGTCACTCGCCTGGTAGTCTCTACTAGTCATTGCCATTCCCGAAAGCTCTCCACTAGCCACACTTAACCTGATGTGTATACTAAAAGTCGGCTATGCTGAATGACTTCTAGTTTAAATGTAATAGTAAGTAACACTAGCAAAACATACAGTTAATAAAAACCTTTACATAACATACGTTAAACTTTAACCTATATCATTTATCTTTAACGTTGAGGTGACATTCACCAATGAGTGTGGTCATCGTCGCTCCTATTGTGAACTCTACAGCCACTGGTAGTCTTGTAGGTCACCACCCTAAACTTGTAGCCCCATAGGTAACTACCTATACTTGCAACCCTGTAGGTAACTGCCTATACTTGAAGCTGTTAGATATTTTAGCGTGTCTGGGATTAACTTAGTAACCAAAGGGAATTATAATATACATCGAATAATTCAGGAGGTGCGGGAGTGCACGCTTGTTCGAGTTGTTATAATTCCAAGTATTCGGGCGGAGCCCGGAATGAGGGTTCAAAGTGGGCAACGCCCCTGGGAGCAGGGTGCAAGGAGCAGAGCCCCTGGATAGGGTCGCGTTGACCTGGTCAGCTTGGAAAATTTTTCTTTTAATTAAATTGCTTTAAGGAAAATGTCTTAGAAAATTATTTTTCTACAAATTTCGTCATATTTTTTGGATAAAAGTAAAGGCGGTTATGATGCAATTTAATTTAAAATTGATAATAACTGCCTCGTGGTAGTTATCTTTATAATCCCCAATAACTCTAATACACACTTCTTGGTTGTTCGATTTCTCAATCAGAGTTGTATCCGATTGAATTATTCGAGAGAACCATCGAAATAATTTGATCTGAGAGTGACTACACGCCTCTCTGATTATCCGTTTTTATAAAATTTCCCAACAGAAGCCTCGTAGGTAATACCCTACACTATGCTCCTTATATGCCAAGTTTACGACCTTAAACCCAATAACAAGACTTGCAGCCTATAGGTAACAACCATGTTGTAACACCCCAAAAACGGGTTTGGTAATCAAACCACGTTAATATTACTGACGGGTAAAATACCGTTAGTGGTAAAAAGTTTACCCGGTAAATATTATGATTTAAATAATTAATCCTAATAATAAATAAAAAAGTGAATAAAAGCTTTTAAGAAATAAAATGATAGAAGGCCCGAGTTAACGGGACCTAAAATAAACTTAGTCATAAATATTCCCAAACCCGCTAAGTTAACTAGGAATATTTAACCTAGTTAATAAGTGGGAACATTGTGTGTTAAAGCACCGGATCGATGACGAACATCAAACATTGCACTTGATTCAAGACATGAAGAACAGAATATGAACAAGATAGAAATATGTAGAAGATGAATCTCTTTATTAACGAACCAGTCATCACAGATTACATACCAAAAGAGTATACATCATCTACAAGCTGGTTTAGATCACAAAGATCTAAACCCTAGCTTTCTCTCACTAACACATAGTCTCTCTCTCTCTCTAGGATGTGCACACCAGGAGGAACAAGAAGTTAGGAGAGGTGCACAAAGCTTCTTCGTGGATCAATTGCTTGCCCTAATCCTATACAACACATATATATAGACTAAGGACTAAAACCCTGACTTTTGCCTAAACACAAACCCCTGACAAAAGTCCTAAACATAAACTTGGACAAATTGTCCAAGGTTAAACCTTGGACTAAGTTTCAAGACATGTACAATAAAGACCCTAACAATTGGAAAGCATGCACTTATCACCCAAAGTGCATTAACAAACTCCCCCTTGATTAGTGCATGGTCTTCATGTGGTCTTGAATTCTTCATTATCGTTGACTTTAACTTGGACTTCTGCTTTGGTTGACCAGAACTGATAAGCGACAGTTACCCTGCAGGAACTGCACTTACAGTCTCCCCCTTAACTGTTGCTATCAGTTCTATTTGACATTGATATCTTCAGTCACCGAATACTGCACTTCTTCAACCCTTCTAATAAAAGACTTGCTGATGATCACTTAATGCCGCTTTGAGAAGCCTGAAGAATCCAACATCAAACACTGTTGATCCTCCCCCTCAATCTACTCCTGCACACCAGGAGGAACAAGAAGTTAGGAGAGGTGCACAAAGCTTCTTCGTGGATCAATTGCTTGCCCTAATCCTATACAGCACATATATATAGACTAAGGACTAAAACCCTGACTTTTGCCTAAACACAAACCCCTGACAAAAGTCCTAGACATAAACTTGGACAAATTGTCCAAGGTTAAACCTTGGACTAAGTTTCAAGACATGTATAATAAAGACCCTAACAATTGGAAAGTATGCACTTATCACCCAAAGTGCATTAACAAACTCCCCCTTGATTAGTGCATGGTCTTCATGTGGTCTTGAATTCTTCATTATCGTTGACTTTAACTTGGACTTCTGCTTTGGTTGACCAGAACTGATAAGCGACAGTTACCCTGCAGGAACTGCACTTACAGTCTCCCCCTTAACTGTTGCTATCAGTTCTATTTGACATTGATATCTTCAGTCACCGAATACTGCACTTCTTCAACCCTTCTAATAAAAGACTTGCTGACGATCACTTAATGCCGCTTTGAGAAGCCTGAAGAATCCAACATCAAACACTGTTGATCCTCCCCCTCAATCTACTCCTGCACACCAGGAGGAACAAGAAGTTAGGAGAGGTGCACAAAGCTTCTTCGTGGATCAATTGCTTGCCCTAATCCTATACAACACATATATATAGACTAAGGACTAAAACCTTGACTTTTGCCTAAACACAAACCCCTGACAAAAGTCCTAAACATAAACTTGGACAAATTGTCCAAGGTTAAACCTTGGACTAAGTTTCAAGACATGTACAATAAAGACCCTAACAATTGGAAAGCATGCACTTATCACCCAAAGTGCATTAACAAACTCCCCCTTGATTAGTGCATGGTCTTCATGTGGTCTTAATTCTTCATTATCGTTGACTTTAACTTGGACTTCTACTTTGGTTGACCAGAACTGATAAGCGACAGTTACCCTGCAGGAACTGCACTTACAGTCTCCCCCTTAACTGTTGCTATCAGTTCTATTTGACATTGATATCTTCAGTCACCGAATACTGCACTTACAGACTCCCCCTTGACTGATGATATCATGCCTGCTTTTAACTTTGGCTGAGACTTGATCTTTTTGGTAGAGCACAGCGATCTTCAACCCTTCTAATAAAAGACTTGCTGACGATCACTTAATGCCGCTTTGAGAAGCCTGAAGAATCCAACATCAAACATTGTTGATCCTCCCCCTCAATCTACTCCTGAATCAAGTTAACGCGAACCGACCTACAACCACATGTAAGAATATCGCTCGATACATTAATCTTCAAACCTACCAACAGCAGAAAGAAACATTGGATTTCCAATGCCCAGCCTTGAACACTTCAAATTTCGCAAAGACATGAAGCTCAGTTCGATAAGTTAATAACAAACTGAACTTTGTAAAAGTACATCCACCATCTTGATCAGAGTCTTCAAGTGAGTGTCTGAAATCATTTCATCTCAAATCTTCATGATCCAATCTCGTATCTTCACGAATCCACCAATTACCCGATGACTTTCGTCTCCAATCTCCCCCTCAATGTAAGAACCCCTATTTCGAGAATCCGATCAGTCACCAACTTGGAAGAGGTACCAAGAAGACTAATCTTCTCTACTCTAACCGGCATACGATAAAGGCTTGACCTTCAACTAGTTGCCAAAAGAACAATTTGCTTCATCACGTCAACACTTGATTAAACCTCGAACAAACTTGAAAAAACTCAATCATATACTAGCTCTAACTTGCTTCATGTTATAAACACTTCGCCACCGGTAAGATTAACACTAAGTTAATCTCAAAGATAGTAGATGTCACACCCCGATATTTCCACGTATTACCGGTGGGCCAGGTGGGGAGTATCGTGACGTAGTTGATATCATCATAGTCAAACAACACAATATTTAAATGCACAGCGGAAGCAAAAGATAAATATATTACAAACCGATATAAAGTAATATCAAGTATTACAAACGGAATGTAAAGGATCCACAGGCGGATCGAAAATAAAATGAACCATTGTTCAACAGACTTTAGGCATTCAAGCTTGCGAGACTCTTATTGATGCTAAGGAGAAGCCAACCTATTACGAGTAGTACCTGCACTTAGTCTTTTTGGGAAAATATGTCAGTTTACACTGGTAAATACAATTAACTGACTCATTTTGAAAAGTTTAATAAAAATTGATTTGAATGCACGTGGCACAAAACATTTTATAACTTGGGATAATTATGTGAATATAATCTTGTAATTGAATTACATGTTACTTATGAGTTCAGTAGCCCGTTCCGTAGACCGGGTGAAAGATCAATAGACACACCACATTATTTGGTTTGGCACCGACAGGTGTACGCCTACACCCCGTGCTTAGGTTGTGGCCATCTCGTAAGATGATGCCAAGGATATCCGGGACATGGTCATTAACCCCCCAAAGGCTTTAAGCAAACAAAACATTTCAAAACGTAGCATATCAAGGATTTAACCTCTATTGGACTAAAGATTCAATGCCGGACCAAGCGGTATTTTATATACCATACCCCAAGCCCGTATAGGGAAAATAAGTTAAAAGTATTTACCTGAGCTAAATATAAATTCAATCCCAGCCGTAAACCACCAAGCAAGTACAGATAGCTTTTACTGGGCTCCTAAATCTGGAACGAAGGTTTTTAACAACCTATTAGATTCCTAACGGGTCTTTAATTAAGCCTAAGCTTAGACCGGTTAGTTTTCAAAATGAAGACACGGTTCAAACGCATGATAAAGCGAAGACCGGTTTAGAATGTGGTTTTGACCCGACAAGCTTGGACACTTGTTTAATATGGGTAACTTAAACACATTCTGGATTTTAAGACAAGGATGATAAGGTTTGACCCGTTTCGGCTAGTAAATGTAAACTAGTTACATAAGCCGTTCCGAACACGAAAGTGCGTAACGGATAACCAAATGGGTCATATGCAAGTTTCCTAAGTTAATATGCCTTAAATATGTTGTGACATCAGTAAGATATCTTCTATTATGCCCGTAATGGATTTAAACCCAAATTATGCCTCGTAAGGGCATTTTGGTCATTTAAAAGGTTATAAAAGAGTTCAATTTGTAATCTGAGTTACAGGTCTGATTTATTCAGTAAATATACCTAATTTAATATGTTATAACAGTAGGGTATGACCTATATGTGAAATTTATCATTTAAAACCAAACTATGCATCTTAGGGGTATTTTGGTAATTTCACAAAGGCTAAAAAGGTCAAAACTGGAAACCTGAGTTTAAAAACTTTTACTTACTGTTATTATATAAAAATATACTAAAAATATCAGTAGGTATCAACCTTATATGTTTAATATGGTCTTAGCACATACTATGCGTTAAAAACGCTTAAAAGGGCGATTTGGAGCCATTTCCGGGTTTTCAAAGGAAAACTAATATTTTTATAATTCCAGAAGGCTTAAAATATTGTATTTATCAAATAAAATCAGTAGAAAAAGGTTTGGGGTCAAAAGGATTTGTAAAACTCATTTTATGGCTTAAAAGGGCAAAACCGTCATAACCCGAATCAAACCTAGAGACCTATGTTATGCTCAGCCAAAAATTAAATAAAAATGTTCAAAAATCCCAAAATATTATATTACATCAGTGGATAAAAATTTTGATATCAAAAAGTGGGTTTAAATAGGCTATGCGCTAAATACGCCGTTTAATTAACATAAAGCTTTCAATTTACGCTAATGAGCATAACTCTTAATCTAGACCTCCAACTGATGTCAAATTTTAGGTTCAAGTTTATAAATCAATAACTAAGGTTTCTATTCTTTTACTTTTTCAAAAATCACGTTTTATAGTCAAAAGGGCATAATAGTCAATATTTAAGCACTTTAACGGAAACATGCATGTGAATCGGATAACTAATGAACCAAGTTGTATAATCTCAGAGGGTTATACTTTTATGAAACCTGGTCCAAAATAAGCTCTAAGACAGATCTAAAACATGCATAAACGGGTTAGAACTGAAAGTCAAAGCAAAAGTCAATTTATGCGACTTTCGGTTCCGATCCGGGTCTTAAACTGAAAATTGTCGGGTTGAACATGGTTAGACATGTTCTTACATTAATTACCAAGTTATATTAATGATCAAACAGGTTGCATGTATCCTACATTGCTAATTATGCTTAAATTTGAAAATAAACATTCTGTTGACTTTTTAAAGTAAGCTTTGACTCGACAATTAACATAGTTAGAGTGGGAATCTGAAAGTACCCTTTTAAGGGTTTATTACCCACATAATTACCAACTCATAGGTACTTTCAATTTGAGATTTGACTGGACAAATTGTGATTAATCATGAAGTCAAACCTTAATTACGACGGTTTGACTTTAGGCCATTTAAACTAATAAAACTGAATTAAGAGCGTTTAAGAAAGCTTACAAAGGGTCTAATGGACAGAAATTAACTCAGAGGAGGTTCCATTTTGCTCAGGACCCTTTTGAACTTGAGAGAGAGCCAAAAGCAAGAATGATGTGAATGAGAAATGGAGAAATCATGGCCTATTTATAGTTTTGGAGGGCTCATGGATCATCAACAAGTGTTGGGGAGAGATAACCAGATCACAACAAGTGTAAACTGGTTTTATAAATCAGTTGGCAGCCCTTAGATTGATGTTTGAGAGTGTGGAATCCAGCTAGAACAAAAATATAGCAGGAAACAGGTTGTCTGCAGCTGTTTCTGCAGATGTACAGATCCACGCGGCCCGCATAGATGATCTGTATGGGCTACGCGGCCCGCCTACAAGTCCAGATCAGCAAACAACTTTGGCAGTTGCCAAGTTTGGTCCCTGTGAGTATATAACTGCATATAACAGCCCATTTTCCTGCAGAAATGACATATCTGGTCCCTGGGCTGTTATATCAGGTGTATTCATGTTCCAGAAATAACCATAACAGTCCCTGTTATGTTTTTCAAACATAATTTCACTTTCAAAACTGACCAAATCAGCCCCTGAATATGTTAAATGCCATAACTGATACATTCGAGGGCTGTTACACCATTTTTAAGGCTATACAATAATTCCTGAACATAGGGGACACAAAACATGCCCAAAAATATGCCGGATGTCGGTTCGTTTGGTCGTACGGTCACGTTGTACGTCTAATTACGACGAAACACGACCGGACGCGAAAAACGATCCAAATTACGCGACGAATCAAATTTTATCATGGAGATCACTAAAATAAAATATTTTAATGCTTACATAAATTTTGGGTGTCCGGGGATATTCAGAATGCAAGATATGCGCAAAAGTGCAAACTTGTGCACTTTTTGACACTTTTAGTCCCTGCATGACATAAAAGTTTATTTTTGCGCACCAAACACCTCTAAGCCTATATCTAAGTTATATAAAGGATAAATAGGGTATGTTTAACTTATGGACATATTCCAGAAGGTCCGTTACCATACGATTCGACCTACTTTTTCAGTTTGACGCAATTAGTCCTTTAATTGCGCATTGTAGCGCGAAATGTCATTTAATGATATCCAAGCCTCCTATGGCCCATAATGGGCATTCCCAAGCATATACGTAAATATTACTATGCTCTCGTTCGCCTAGATGGTCACCGAAATGTGTAGATTCAAAAGTTGACGCTTTAGGTCCCTCTATTGCGCAAACTTGCGCATTTCATCATTTAATAGCATTTAAGCCTCATCTAATCCATATTAGACATTCTTGAAAGTATTATTAAACATCACGATGCTTCAGATTCGCTAAAAGGTCATTCAGAGGTATAATTAAACATATTGACACTTTTAGCCCCTCTAACTTGCAAAGTTGCGCGTAACTTTACTTATAGGCATAAAAACCTTAGACGGCCATTATTTGGCATTCCCGAGAGTATAATTAAATATTATGAAGCTCCCGGTTTTAAAAGGTCACTCAGAGGTAAGAATTTACATGTTGACGCTTTTAACCCTTTATTGTGCAAACTTTCAATTAGTTACGCCAACGGCTACACTTATTCATCAAGTGGCACATTTATGAATATAAACATCGTAAGAAGCTTATTTCAGGTATGTTAACACTTCCAATCCTTTCATAATCAAAGTTTTTCGATTTTTTGAAAAAATAGTCCCTAAACTTCAGTGTTCGACTTCATTAGGGTTTATTACACGTGTCAATACATCATTGGACGTGATTTTTACGAGGTGTTACAGTAGACATGAACTTGTTTCGATGTAGCTCCACGAGCCTTTGATTTACAAAGAAAATAGGAACTTCAAAATTTTTACTCCCCATTTTTCTTTGTAAACACTACAAAAATCCAAGCAAATCTTATTCTCTTCACCTCCTCACTTGATCCGGACAACATAAGTACCATAAAACTTTTCGATAATCCGAAACCGACTTCAAGTTTCCAAACTACACATAATTCTGACTCTTAGTTAGTTATCCGGTACCCCAGGTAACCCGGAATAACTAGAAAAACTCGGAACATGCACAACTCGAAACTTCCAAACAACACAACCTTCTAAATTTAGCTAAAAATCCGGTACCCCAGGTAACCCGGAATTCTAGAAAATTTGGAACTCGTAAAACCCAGAAGCTCTTGAAACCTCGGATCAAATCATTGAGCAGTACTTAGGGTACAAAGGAATTCGAAACAAGCAAGGAATTAAAGGAAACTCTGAAGAAACCCGGGGACTGCTATCCGAAAGACTAATATCGGAACAATCGAACTACTTGTTTCAAACCTCCGGAGACACATAGAAACCCGGATTACATCTCAGATTAGAAAACCAACAATTTTAATTCCTAGCTTGTCACAAAACTCTCTAGTAAGAGCCACATCCCAACACCGAGAGTCTTGTAAACAACCGTGGACCGCCATTAACGAACAAAAATTCTCGGAAATTTTTTTTTGTCACCAAATTTTTTCAAACACTCTCCTCATAAAAATGATCAAAATCCATCATTTTTTTTTGCTCCTCATCCTCACTTATTCAGTATAACACTAGTAACCAGGAACTTTTCAAAAAAATCCGGAACCAAGCTCAAATTCGAGAAACCCGGCATCAGTTGTATAACGCAGAAAACCCGGAAGAATTGTTTGGGAAACTTAGACTCGGAACAGTGAACAATAAATAAGGGAAATTCGGAAGACTTTTAAAACTCGGAGCTGCTGTTGTTTTAAAAACTCGGAACTGAATATCAGAACTGAACCATATGAAAACTCGGAACTGAAACATATCGGAACTGAAAGTTGTTAAAACTCAGAACTGTTTAACAGATTGAAATTCGGAGGCTTCTAATACTCGGACTTTAAAAGCTCAGAACAAAACTTGGAACCAAGATTTAATAACACAGACCTTTGAAAACAAGGTCTCGGAAGCTTGAAAGTTGAAACCTCGGAATTGTTAACCTCAGAACAAATCCAAAACAGTTTCAAAACTGTTAATAACTCTAAATTTTTTTAAAACTCGGAACCACTTGATATCGGAACTGAAACATATCAGAACTGAGATAAGACTTTAAAACTCGGAACTCAAAACTCTTTTAAAACTCGGATAGAAAATTGTTGTTAAAAGCTGTAAATAAAACTCGGAATTGTGACTTTAAAAGCTGTGAACATCACACAAGTGTTAAAACTCGGAATTTTGAATAAAAACTCGAACATCAGACTAGACAACTGTTTCCAAAACTCTGACTTAAAACTCAGAACTGAATTAAGACTCGGAACTGAAATAAAAGTCGGAACTAGATTAGATCCACAACTAAAACTCGGAATGGACTGTTAAACACTCGGAATAATCTGTTTTAAAACTCGGAACTCGGAAGACTTTTGAACTGTTTAAAAACTCGGAAGATGAAAACTTGGAACTGAAACAATATTACCTCGGAACAATTAAACACTTGAAAGTTAAAACTCGGAACAAACATACCTAAAAAGGAAAAGTCGGAATAGGTTGATGAGAGTGTAAAACTCAGACAAGTTTCAATAACCAGTCTCCGGACTATCTCCCCAGTGTGACTTCACACTGGTTCACCAATACCCCGGAAACACAAAGTTTTAAACTCAGACAATCCTTTTTGGATCAAAACCCAAGAACTGCAACAAGAAAAACCATTACAGCCGACGAACAGCTTCATTTTCTTCAAGTTTTCAGCAGATTCTTCACATCTTCAAGATGTTTGGCGGAAACAAACATCAAATCAAGAGCAATGGTGATTCGGAAGGCGGTTAGACCATTCCGAATCGGTAACCATGCTCTGATACCACTGTTAAAGCACCAGATCGATGACGAACATCAAACATTGCACCTGATTCAAGACATGAAGAACAAAATATGAACAAGATAGAAATATGTAGAAGATGAATCTCTTTATTAACGAATCAGTCATCACAGATTACATACCAAAAGAGTATACATCATCTACAAGCTGGTTTAGATCACAAAGATATAAACCCTAGCTTTCTCTCACTAACACATAGTCTCTCTCTCTAGGATGTGCACACCAGGAGGAACAAGAAGTTAGGAGAGGTGCACAAAGCTTCTTCGTGGATCAATTGCTTGCCCTAATACTATACAACACATATATATAGACTAAGGACTAAAACCCTGACTTTTGTCTAAACACAAACCCCTGACAAAAGTCCTAGACATAAACTTGGACAAATTGTCCAAGGTTAAACCTTGGACTAAGTTTCAAGACAAGTACAATAAAGACCCTAACAATTGGAAAGCATGCACTTATCACCCAAAGTGCATTAACAAACTCCCCCTTGATTAGTGATGTGTGCAAAATTCAACATATAAATTACATCAATTGAGGCATAAAACTAACCCTTTTTTTAGTACTAATGTTGGAAAAAGTGTGCTTTTGTCTTCCTTTTGTATTTTCAGGATTAAATGAGCTCAAATTAACAAAAGAAGCAAAAAGACATCAAAATCTAACATAAATACGAGAAAAGGAACAAGACGTGACATGCCCGACCCCATGAGAGCATCTTCCCAAGCAAAACAAGATAATAGAAGATTGAACACGCCCCGTGCTCAGCCAGCACGGGGGCGTGCCCAAGTGTCAGCAGAAAAGACAAAGTGGTAGAAGCTTCTATTGCCCACCACGGGGCCGTGCTCAGCGGACACGGGGCCGTGGTCAACTATAAGATTCGCACAATCCAGGCAAATCTTCATAGTACAAAGATTCTTCTGCACACGGGGTCGTGCTCAGCGGACACGGGGGCGTGGTCAACTAATAAGACAAAGTTGCATTAAATGAAGACAGAGAAGGATGTGGACATGGGGCCGTGCCCACTGGACACGGGGCCGTGCCCGAGCTTCTGTTCAACCTATAAATAGGAGTGCTTGGCTTAAGCTCAAACCATCCCTTGGCACACCACCTCTCTCACACTTCACCCACCACCACCATAACACCATCATCCACCACCATCATCCATTGTCCATCGTAGAGTGTGTGAGTCGTCTCGGGATCCAAGATTGATCGTAAGAGTTCTTGACAATCAAGGCCATGTTTGCCTAAGTCTCTTACATCACTTGGTGAAGACAAAGTGTCTAGTGTAATACTTTTTATTTCTAATCTTTTGCACTTTTTACTTTGTTTTGTATTAATGAATTTAATAACTAGTTGCTTATGTTGAAGGTGATCTTTCCTTATCGTTTTTCCGTGGTGTCTTGGCATTATTTTGCTGTCTATATAAAATAAAAGATTTTCACCATTCATATCTCCACGGTCTATATGGAGGTATGTTGGCTACCTGGTCGGGGGTTAAGGGAACAGTTTGGTAAAGGTCTTGCCATTGTTCAGCGTTTAGAGGTCCTGCAATGGACCTGGGTCAAATTTAGTAGGACCTCTTTCAATACTTAACGGTATTGGATGGCGGGGGTCCAAACTCTTTGATCCCCTCATAAGTTAACTACTATTAATACTATAACCCGACTATTTAGGACTGTATCCCTGCTGACTCAGACTACTTAGTCGAGGGTAACGTCACCTCCAAAAGAGGGGCCTACCATAATTTGCATTAATAACTTAATTAATTATCTTCCAATAATCCACCCTTTTAGGATTGTATCCTTGCTGACTCAAACTACTAGGGTGAGGGTAACGTCACCTTCAAAAGAGGGGCCTACTACAATAACTAAGATAAACTCTTAAATATATGCAAAAGTGCGGAAATAATCAAAGGTTACACTAGATACGAGTCGGAACCAATTGATTCATCTTGTCTATCTGTTTTTCTTTTTATTTTATTTTCAGCATTTTAGTTAGTTTTTATTTTTCTTAGTTTAAAACATTTTTCTAACTTTTTATTTTGATTAGACGTTGAGGATAAACCGGTACTAAAAGCTCTTGTGTCCTTGGACGACCTCGGTATCTTACCAACCCTATACTACGCTCACGATGGGTGCACTTGCCCATATGTGTGTTTAGTGTTAGTGAAATATCGTGTTTTATAAATTTAAAACTTGGCTAAAAATAAGTGTTAAAGGGGCTTAAAATATACACCTAAAATATATAACACTTCACACGCATCAAGTTTTTGGCGCCGTTGCCGGGGACACAAGGATTTTAAGAAAGTTAGGAATCAACGGCCTAATCGTTTTTCTTATTTTTCATTTTTTTTAGGAATTTTTTTTAGTTTTTCTGTTTCTGCAGAGCTCAGCACGGGCCGTGCCTGGTCGGACATGGGCCGTGCCCAGCATCATCACTGGCAGTTTTTATTTTCTGAGTTACAGAGAACTGAGCACGGGGCCGTGTCGGTGCAACACGGGGCCGTGTCCAACTCCCAGTAACAGGGACCCGGAAAACAATTACTGTACCTCTGACCACGGGCCGTGTTCACTGAGCACGGAGCCGTGGTGAACATTCTGACCAACGTTCTTTTCTGTTTTCATTGCAGGACTTGGAACCCAGGTGCCACATTTGAACCTCCTACGTAGTGCATGAGCTCCAGTTCTAGTAGAGACATAAAAGAACCTCTAGAAGAACCCGAACGCTTTCTCAGAAAAAGACTTAATGCTAAAAATCAAGAGAAAGTTTCAGGGGGCCCACTTCCAATGGCGGACCAACGTACCCTCATGGATTACCTACGGCCCACCGTAGGTAATCTTGGCGCCGCTATCAATGCACCGAATGTCGAAGCCAATAACTTCGAACTTCGGCCACATTTGATACAAATGCTTCAAAACTCCGCAACCTTCCATGGGCTTGCGGACGAGGATCCTCATCTACATATTACTAATTTCTTAGAATATGTGATACCTTTCGGATCAATGGAGCATCAAATGACGCCATCCGCCTTCGAATGTTTCCATTTTCACTAAAAGACCGAGCTAAGGCTTGGCTTAACACCCTCCCAGTTGGCTCGGTAAACACCTGGGATGAACTAGCCCAAAAGTTTCTATATAAGTATTTCCCTCCGGCTAAAACAGCTAAATTAATGACTGAAATTAATACATATTCACAAGAGGATGGGGAATCCTTATATGAAACTTGGGAAAGGTTCAAGAAGCTACTAAGAAAGTGTCCTCATCACGGTCTTGCGGTATGGCAACAAGTATCCACTTTCTACAATGGGTTGTTGCCACACACAAGACAAACACTTGATTCTAGCTCCGGGGGACTCCTAGGTAATCGTCGCCCAAATGAAATATATAATCAAATTGAAGAAATTGCTCAAACCAATTTTCAATGGCACACTCCCCGAGGTAATAAATCTATTGCCCCGGGCGCCCATAAGGTTGATGAAAGCACCTCTTTACAAGCCCAAATCGAGGCCCTCTCTTCGAAAATCAAAAAGCTAGAAATGACAAAAACGGCCTCGGTTATGGCTTGTGAAGGGTGTGGTGGGTCACATGAAAATTGGAGTTGTATGAAAGAATTAGATGAACAAACAGAAACGGTAAACTACATTGATAACAGACCTAGGCCGTCGGGTCCACCAACGGGTACCTACAACCAAGGATGGCGTAACCACCCTAATCTTGGTTGGAGAGATCCCGGCAATAGTAGTAACCAACAAAGCCAACGAACTAACTTTCAACAACCACAAAATTTTTCTCAACAACAAGGTGGACGAGAAAGGCTTGAAGATACTATATCTCGCCTCATCTCCGACACCGAAAAGAAAAACTCGGATAGATTTCAACAAATTGAATCGAATTTTAGAAATCAACAAGCTAGCATTCAAAACGTTGAAAAACAATTAAATCAACTAGCTCAAAATTTCTCCGAGAGACCACAAGGCGCGCTACTTAGTAATACCGAAACCAACCCAAAGGCACAAGTACACCTCATCACATTAAGAAACCGATCCGTGGGTCCCGAGGATGTCCCGCTACCACTGGTTGAAGGAAGTCAACTCAGCCAAAGCACGACTTCACCCACACCTCAACCAGAAAAGGCTTCTCCACCAAATCAAGAGCCCACCAAGACTCCTCCAATTCCGTACCCCGGTAGGTTAAATCGTCAAAAGACCGATGAGCAATTCGCAAAGTTCGAAAATTTACTAAAACAATTGCATGTTAATATTCCTTTTATTGAGGTCCTAACCCAAATGCCTAAATATACAAAATTCATGAGGGATTTCCTCACTAACAAAAGGAAAATTGAATCATTGCAATTAGTTAACTTAGGCGAAGAATGCTCCGCCTTAGTACTCAACAAACTTCCACAAAAGAAAATCGACCCCGGAAGCTTCACAATTCCTTGCTCGATTGGGGAATCCCCCGTTCGTAATGCATTAGCCGATCTTGGGGCTAGCATTAACCTCATGCCCACATCGATGTTCAAACAACTCGGCCTAGGAACAACAAGCCCTACAAAGATGAGCATACAACTCGCCGACAGATCCGTCAAATTCCCACAAGGTGTCGCTGAAAATCTATTGGTAAAAGTTGACAACTTCGTTTTCCCAATCGACTTTGTCATCCTAGACATGGAGGAAGACACCGATGTCCCTCTCATCCTTGGAAGGCCATTTCTAGCCACCGCCCAAGCGGTGGTGGATATGAATGACGGAACGTTAACATTGAAGTTTGGGGACAAGGAAGTGAAGTTTGAATGTGGAAAAAGAGTAGAGGACGAAGACCCGGTCAACTACTTGAAGGTCATAGACTCAAGCTTGGATGACGCTCTCCGACGGTGTAACATGGGATGCAATACATCCCACTTGGGTAACATATGACCAGGCTTTGGGTCTAGCCAAGGACCCTTATAAACGTGGCGCACCACGGAGGCATTCCGCGGAACTATCCTTAGTTTAGTTTAGATTAATTTTTATGTTTTCTAGTTAGTTTTAATTTTAAGGAATAAAACACACTTGAGATGGCAAAGGATACAAGGGAAACTTGAACCAGTATCCCAGGCAGGAAAACAGAACCGTCCAACTAAATTCTTCGTTTACAGTAAGCTCGGCACGGGCCGTGTCCACCCAACACGGCCCCGTCCTGCACAGTCTGCAGAAAAAGACCCAGTTCAGGTAACTGGACACGGGCCGTGTTCACCCAACACGCCCCCGTGTCCAGACTTCTGTTTCTCTTGATTTAATTTCGTTACTGGCACTTGAACACGGGGCCGTGCCCGGACAACACGGGGCCGTGTTCAGCGCCCAGTAACACAATATTTTTTGCTTTTTACACCTTTTTACACATTCAATCAACCTAAAAAACTTATTTTTTGGACACATTGAGGACAATGTGTAATTTAAGTGTGGGGGAGGGGGGGGGGGGGATGCTAAAACCTTGAATCTTGCAAGTCCTAAATACAAGCCTTACACAAAACTCTATTGGAACCGCTAATCACCCCAAATTTTTTTTCAAAAATTTTCATTTTTTTTTACCTGTCTAGGTTTAACTCGGGAAATTCAAGTTCTCAAAAAGGTTATATTTTTACAAATTTACAACCGATAGCGTCGTGATAAAAAGAACCAACATAAGAAAATTATGAAAAGGCATGACAAGCTTAGTTAAAATTTAATTATATATACTTGATCACATAAAAACCCATTCCCACAAAAGTGAGTTTTGAGCCTTTATTGAGCATACAATTACATATCATTAGACTAAATGCTCATTTTTCGTTTCTTGTGTGAATAGCCGCTTGGTTCTTACGACTCTAGAACTTGCCATGACGATACATTCCCGGTCCTTACCAACTTAAACCCGAGTAAGTAAATGATTGAGGCATTAGGACTAACCCTTTTTATTTCTACACCATTTTTTTTACCACCTACCCAAAATCCCCCTAGTTAGCCCCTTTGAGCCTAAACCTTTTCATTTCATAGCCCAAACCAAACACCCTTTTACCCACCAAAACCTTTTTTTATTTTTAACCCTTTATTTTAGTAACAAGTTCGGTTTTTCGTATGACTTTTCAAAAAAAAATTGTGTTGATGATGAAACAAAAGAAAATAAACAAACAAGTTCATCAAAAATAACTTTGTTTGAATAATAGCTTCATCAAAATAAAAGTTACAAAAATAGAAAGTCTTACGAAAACCGACACTTGTTACGCTTTTCGCCTTTTTTCTACTAACCACTAACCCAACCACCTACCTTTAACCCAAGCCTAACCCTTCACCCAAAAAGTCCTCTTGATATTTACCAAGGTATATAAGTTAAAAAGGAGGAGGAATGATTGCTTGGCAAGCCTATGGTAGGAGTAAGTTCCATGCCGCTCTCGAGTGATCCACAAAAATACATTTTCAGCCGAGTGTTGAGTGATCCCCGTGAGGTATGTGAACTTGTATATAAATAAAATTTTACAAAGGCATGATTATGCCCTAATAAGTAATTTATCTTATGAGAAGTTTTAAATAAATCATGACGAATAGGATTGTAAATAAATAAGAATAAAGCTAAATAAAGAATCTTGGAAATCCCGACACTCTACGACAAGCCCAAAACCTTCTTCTCTACCCATTCCATTTGGGAGTGTAATAGCCACATATTAAAGAGTTTTGCTTGAGGACAAGCAAAGATTCAAGTGTGGGGGTATTTGATGTGTGCAAAATGCAACATATAAATTAAATCAATTGAGGCATAAAACTAACCATTTTTTAGTACTAATGTTGGAAAAAGTGTATTTTTGTCTTCCTTTTGTATTTTCAGGATTAAATGAGCTCAAATTAACAAAAGAAGCAAAAATACATCAAAATCTAACATAAATACGAGAAAAGGAACAAGACGTGACATGCCCGACCCCACGACAGCATCTTCCCAAGCAAAACAAGATAACAGAAGACTGAACACGCCCCGTGCTCAGTCAGCACGGGGCGTGCCCAAGTGTCAGCAGAAAAGACAAAGTGGTAGAAGCTTCTATTGCCCACCACAGGGCCGTGCTCAGCGGACACGGGGCCGTGGTCAACTATAAGATTCGCACAATCCAGGCAAATCTTCATAGTACAAAGATTCTTCTGCACACGGGGTCGTGCTCAGCGGACACGGGGGTGTGGTCAACTAATAAGACAAAGCTGCATTAAATGAAGACAGAGAAGGATGTGGACACGGGGCCGTGCCCGAGCTTCTGTTCAGCCTATAAATAGGAGTGCTTGGCTTAAGCTCAAACCATCCCTTCGCACACCACCTCTCTCACACTTCACCCACCACCCACCACCACCATAACACCATCATCCACCACCATCATCCATTGTCCATCGTAGAGTGTGTGAGTCGTCTCGGGATCCAAGATTGATCGTAAGAGTTCTTGACAATCAAGGCCATGTTTGCCTAAGTCTCTTACATCACTTGGTGAAGACAAAGTGTCTAGTGTAATACTTTTTATTTCTAATATTTTGCACTTTTTACTTGGTTTTGTATTAATGACTTTAATAACTAGTTGCTTATGTTGAAGGTGATCTTTCCTTATCGTTTGTCCGTGGTGTCTTGGCATTATTTTACTGTCTATATAAAATAAAAGATTTTCACCATTCATATCTCCACGGTCTATATGGAGGTATGTTGGCTACCTGGTCGGGGGTTAAGGGAACGGTTTGGTAAAGGTCTTGCCATTGTTCAGCGTTTAGAGGTCCTGCAATGGACCTGGGTCAAATTTAGTAGGACCTCCTTCAATACTTAACGGTATTGGATGGCGGGGGTCCAAACTCTTTGATCCCCTCATAAGTTAACTACTATTAATACTATAACCCGGCTATTTAGGACTGTATCCCTGCTGACTCAGACTACTTAGTCGAGGGTAACGTCACCTCCAAAAGAGGGGCCTACCATAATTTGCATTAATAACTTAATTAATTATCTTCCAATAATCCACCCTTTTAGGATTGTATCCTTGCTGACTCAAACTACTAGGGTGAGGGTAACGTCACCTTCAAAAGAGGCGCCTACTACAATAACTAAGATAATCTCTCAAATATGTGCAAAAGTTCGGAAATAATCAAAGGTTACACTAGATACGAGTCGGAACCAAGTGATTCATCTTGTCTATCTGTTTTTCTTTTTATTTTATTTTCAGCATTTTATTTAGTTTTTATTTTTCTTAGTTTAAAACATTTTTCTAACTTTTTATTTTGATTAGACGTTGAGGATAAACCGGTACTAAAAGCTCTTGTGTCCTTGGACGACCTCGGTATCTTACCAACACTATACTACGCTCACGATGGGTGCACTTGCCCATATGTGTGTTTAGTGTTAGTGAAATATCGTGTTTTATAAATTTAAAACTTGGCTAAAAATAAGTGTTAAAGGGGCTTAAAATATACACCTAAAATATATAACACTTCACACGCATCAATTAGTGCATGGTCTTCATGGGTCTTTAATTCTTCATTATCGTTGACTTTAACTTGGACTTCTGCTTTGGTTGACCAGAACTGATAAGCGACAGTTACCCTGCAGGAACTGCACTTACATTGTGGAAAATAAGTAGGTTGTGGCCTACTTAATAACGAACCAAACATGAGGGGTTAAATTGGGATAACTTAACTAGTTATAAAATAAAAGAAAAATCAAAACAAAACACACACTTGAAGTGTGTGTTCTGTAATCGACAGGAACAAGCTCCCATGGAGCCAAACCCTAATTTCAACAAGATCTTCAAATTGGAGGATCAAACAAGGGCCAAATTCGGATTTAAACACATAGAAACGGTCACCAAGTCAAGGGGATCGTAAGGTATGTCGAATTTCTAACATTCTTGAAGTTTTGAAAATCAATTAACTTTGCATGATGCAATCTATGTATGAATCGTAGAGGCTATGGCCGAATTAGTGAAGTGTGATTGCTTAGGAACAAACCCTAAGTAGAAATTTGAAGTAAAATTTCTATGATTTGAATAATTTGATGATTTACCACTTTTAGACAAGTGGGTTTTGATTGTGTAGTGAAGATGATGATATGTTTATGCGAGAAATCATCATAGTTGATAGTTGATGCAAGATACTTGAACAATTTCCAAGTTTGAGTGTTGATCATACATGACTTGAAAAATGGGTT
Source organism: Helianthus tuberosus (assembly GCA_030545235.1). Taxonomy (NCBI): domain Eukaryota; kingdom Viridiplantae; phylum Streptophyta; class Magnoliopsida; order Asterales; family Asteraceae; genus Helianthus; species Helianthus tuberosus. Next base: position 22,934 of record JARYGA010013709.1, read on the forward strand.
TTTGGATGATTTAATGAAATTGATGTTGTATTGGTGTTTATAAACACCATACTAACTTGTATGAATGAACTACTTGAACAAAATGGGGAATTGTTAAGAGTTCATACTTGATTTGAAGTGGGTCTTGACACAAGAATTTAACTCATGATTTATGATTTAGTTCAATAAGAAAAGTAGTCAAAGATTCATAAGGTGTGAAAGTCATGATTTAGAATGACTAGTCTAACAACCTTGTGAATGATGAATGATAGTTGGCGCTTAACAAGCTAGGTGAAGCTTGGGGAGGAAGCGGGTCGAACGAGTCAAGCATAAAGGAAAAGCGTATTCGGGATGCAAGGTAAGTGAAACTTACACAATTATGTAGAATACTTGTTTATTCTATACGATATAAATGCGATAACGATAATATAGAAAATATGAATTTCCGACGCGATCGATACGAGTCGGAACATATAAAGATGATAAAAACCTTGGTTTATGGCAAAAAGGGCAAAACGGTAAATAAATCATGTAATGATTTAAGAAATTATGAATTCCCGTTAAGATTACCTTGTAGTGTAATCTAATAATGATAAAAAGGATAAAATGGAAATTGGTCAAGTGTTGACTAATGTAAATCGAAGTTAAAAGAATACCCATGGCGTAAGCCGAAATGGGTTGAATTTGTAAGAAAAGAGTTTAAAAGAAAAGGGGTATGATAATAAAATCCGGGATGGGATGGATGTATGAATTGGAAATCAAAAACGATGTTTTTGATTAAATAGGTAACGTTGGGCATATAGTCCAAACGGGTCGAATGGTGGTGATAACACCATTTGACAATAGCGACTAATGTGGTTGTCAAGCCTTGTGTTAACATGAGCGATTAGCGATTCGGAATATTGCGTCGCCATAGAATATGTGATAATAAAAGCGAGGTATAAATCGGGTCTATTTGTTAACCCGAGCCAGGTACGCATCAATGAGATTACATTTTAAATGTGCGATTTTGATCATAATAGTAGTGAAAGTCCTTCGTCGTAAATGAGGGACTAATGTTGATAAATATGCCTTTGATGGGTAAATCAGGCAAACGGCCCTTATGGGTGGTTTGGGAATCACGTATTATAATCATGTAATCCTTAGATAAGCATCAAGGTTATAGGCATTAACCTTTGTGGGTCAAATGCCTAAGAATGGGTCTTTTCGTAAAATGACAAACCGAGATGTAAAATGTGACATAAATAGTTTACTACATCAAATCCACCACAATTATAATTGTGGTGGAAGACCATTTGAAAAACTAATGTGAAAATTATGGTGCTAAAAGTAAATGAGCGAGATTTATGCCTAAAAGGACATAAATACCCTTAACGGGCCAAAATAAGATTTTAAGTTAAAACGAGTCAATAATGTGTAGAAATCCATAATTGGAACCTAATATGATAGGTAATATTGGAATTAAAGGGTTCATGAGAAATGGGGGTCAAACAAATATGTTTGTTTGATAAAATGCATAAACGGGTTAAAATTCGGTAAAAGGGTAACGAGTCGAAGTATTAGAAGTCTCAAAATTTATTATGTTGGATGTTGGATTTTCACTCCATATGATGGAGAATTAAATTACGGACGCGTAGGAAAAAGAATCGGGTAAAACGGATTAAAAACGAGAGAGTTATGCTCGTTTCCGTGAAATCGGGTCATGCTGGGAATGTACAGCAACAGCTGAAGGCAACAGTCTATGAAAACAAGGGCTAGGCGTGACGCCTAGGCCCTTGGCGTCACGCGACGCCCCCTAACTCCGGAAAATTGTTAAATTTTGTCATTTTAACCCCTGTAATTGTTTGAACTTAATATTTGACTATCAAAACTAACTTTTAAGTTGGTTTTGATCATAGGTGATCGCCAAGAGTGCCCGGATGAAGATCAAGCTCGATGAGGAACCGAACACGATAAAATACAAGCTTCCGCGCGGCGTTTCGTCGTATCTTTAAAAACGACGAATCCAATTACATTAAGTTGTATTTTTGAAATGTTGTTAACATGTGGAAATGTTAGTATGAAAAGTTTTTGTAAAGTCACATTTTAGCATTTAAATGTGTATTTTATTAATAAAATCTTGATTTATTAAGTCGGGTGTTACACATGTATAATGCATTCTAAAGCATAATATAAATCGGTTGAAAAAGTCTCATGATATCATCAGGGATCATAGCTCAAAAACCGTACATTATCCTTCTAATTCTAGCGGGATGCATTGCATGTGCACAGAGTTAGAAGTATACCCAAATGAGCTTATAGGAGACAGGCTTATTCCAATCATTTCTTGTGTTATCTTGAATCTTTTCCTTTAATTATCTTGTAGATAAGTAAATGTTACAACTTTTCACAATCGTTTCCATTTATATTCCGGCAAAATAATACTCATGCTTGTATTTTTTTTGTTTACATAGAATGGGCAAATGGGTGTAGATCCATTCATAACCTCATTGAACAATTGCGATTGGCTAAAGACGTTGATATCATTGTTGGATCCTCCAACACCAAAGAATGCATACTAAAACCATAAACCTTGCGAGTTTACTGCTTTGAGTATGATCGTCTGGTACTCGTGATCAACTCTTGTGTATTGAACTTGTCGTGGCGTTAGACATTCATCCAAATTTAGCTTGTATAATCGATGCCACCTAGTATTCTAGGAAATCTATGTTTGGTTTCATGTGTGACATACAAAACTTGTATTTCAATGGTAGTCATTATACGTAAACATTCTTTTCAAAATAATTTAATAATACCATTACAACAATTGTAGACTTTCACGTGAAGTTCTTTTGGGTACATATAAGTACTCATCATTCATGTTAAGAATTATCCCATATGCTAGCTGATGTATTGCAAATATGCCTTTCTGTAATGGCGTTAAACTCTTTTTTTTAATCTAACATCCCAGTTTAATAAAACAAATATGGAAAGTGTATGTCCATATCATGAACTATCTGTAAGTTTAGTTGTCGTTGCATATAAAACTTTCTCTTAAACACCTCATCACCAACTTTGGATTCTTAGTGAAGTAATCTTTCACAAGACGATAGTGTGCATTGTCACGATCTCATTTTGGAGAATTTCTTGTATTTTGAGGCCCACATGAACTTGAAGTATCTTAAAAACCAAGTAACGTAGCTAAGAAATTGTAGAGAGAAAGTAAAAGTTACGCACATCTGTAGTACTAGATAAAGACACATAATCAAAACTTGATGATTAAACAAAAATGCTAGACACAACCTTTGAACTAGATGATGAAATCATTGTCTACATTGTGGGTTGCAATTTGAAAGAATATTGGTAAGCAATGGTGCAAAAAATATGAAGGTGTTAATAATGTGTGTATATATAAGCAAATATATAGACCTAAGGGCAACCTTTTATGAGAGGGATGAAAACTAACTTGAGACTCAATCAAGGGTTGTCATGTGGCAACCACTAATTTCCTTATTTTCCATATTTAGTTTATAATATACAAACAAGAAACTGAACTTGTAAACAACAAATGGTAATGGCTTAATGGTAAGGTATTACCCATTATCGAAACTACACAGGTTCGAAACCTTAGTTGGGGAGGGATTGATAGACGAAATATGCCATTTCTTCCCTACCAATTTTCTTTTTGTTTTTAAGAGAGAGGTTTCTTCTTTATTAGTGCTATTTTTACCATTACGTTTATGTTTTCATATAATTTTAGTTAAAAATCAGCATGACTTGTGACGGAGAGCGTGAGAGGGGATTGGTCCCCGACCATAACTTTAGAGGTGCAAGCCATAACCATCAGAGCATTTTGGTCTTTTGTTTTTATTCTACACAAAATTGTATTTAATGTCTAAAACATGCGTTTAATCTACTATTCATCGTTTGAAACATGCGTTAAAATCCACTATTCATCCATTGAAACATGCGCTAAAATCTACTATTCATCCTTGGTCTTTTCTATATTTTAGTAGGACCAATAATGCGTCTAAGGTTGAAGAGCAAAGAGGTTTACTTTAAAGACTTTATATAAGGAAACAATGGAGTTTAAAGACTTTTTATCATTTAAGGAAAAGAGAAAAGTGCCCGGAGAATTCCCGTGGTTTGCTCAGATTTCACCTATAGTCCCTACACTTCTAAAATTACAGTTATAGTCTCCAACTTTTGCAAATTCGTTCTCGGATAGTCCTTAGGCCTAACATCAGTTAGTTTTCTCAGTTAAGTAGGTGTGAAATGACAAAAATACCCTTACTACAAAACAAAATAACTTAAACTATTAAATAGATATATTTATTTGTGGGACCCACTTCTTAAAAAAATAAAAATAATAACCCTCTACCACCATCACTCTCTACCACCATCATATCTACCATTGTCTTCTACATTCGTTTTTCTCATTTTCTGTAAACCCGTAAAGTCTTCCAAAAAATAAACAAATCCTGTGAAACTAAATGAGCTTCTACATAACTCTAAATTAACAAATTTCCTAAAATGAAAATAGTTGCAGGATTCTAGAAAACTCCCAAAATTAAAGATGGGAAATTGAGGAAAATGGGCTCAATCAAACAAACTTGCCAGAGCGACTGATGTGTTATGTGATTATTGCATGAATCTAATTGAGAAGCTTCAGGCCACCATGGCCATTGTTCAATAGCAGCCGCAGGTTTCGAGTTAGTAAAAAATTACCGGAAGCTTCAGTAATGATAATCTATTGAAGCTTTAAGCCACCAAACTTGCTAATATTTATTGACCCGGACCCGGAGTTGCAGATTTCCGACAGGATGGTCGGAGTTCTGGTCGGAGAAGAAGAGTGGTCTTATGGTGGTGCATTTTTTCAGCAATGGCGGGGTAGAGGTGTTATGGTGGTGGTGAAACGGTGATTGGATTTCTGGCTGGAAGTGCTCGAAGGTGGTACTAGAAAGATGGTGAAGGTGGGGGTTAAGGTGCTCGGATGTGCTACCGGAAAGATGGTGAAGGTGCTCGGAGGTGGTACTTGAAAGACGGTGAAGGTGGTTACTTGTGGAGTAGGTGGGAGGTGGGTGGTGGGTGGTGGTTGGTTGTTAATGGTGATAGGGAAACATAAAGAAAGAAATGTGTGGGGGAGGGGGTTGTTTTGTTTTTATAAGTGGGTCCCACAAACATATATCTATATTATTTAATACTTAAGAGTATTTAAGTAATTTTACATTCACTTAACATCAAAAACTAAAGTGTTGTTTGTTTTTTCATAAAACCTTTGCGCACGCTCTTCTGTATGCGCGGCGCAGACCACGCGCAGACATTGTCACGCACAGACTGTTTGTTTTTCCGAAGACGTTTCATTAAAAAAGGTCTGCGCGAGGTCTTCTTGGTGCAGACTTGGTACAACCACTTATAAGATCTTCTAAGGTCTGCAGAGGGTTAAACACCACCACCGACCACCACCGACCACCACCCACCACCACCGTCCATCACCACCACCACCACCACCATCCACCACCCACCACCGTCCATCACCACCACCCACCACCGTCCGTCACCACCACCATCCACCACCCACCACCGTCCGTCACCACCACCATCCACCATCCACCACCCACCACCGTCCATCACCACCACCACCACCGTGCACCACCGTTCATCACCACCACCATCCACCACCTACCACCGTCCATCACCACCACCACCACCGACCAATCAACGTCCACCACCCACCACTGTCCTCCAACACCCACCACCGTTCATCACCACCACCGTCCACCACCTACCACTGTCCTCCACCACCCACCACCGTCCATCTCCACCACCACCACCATCAACCACCCACCACCACCACCGTCTACCAGCATCACCGTCCGTACACCACCACCACCCACCACCACCGTCCGTACACCACCACCAGTTTATTTTAGAAGCCTGCAGAAGTTAAAAAACAAGCAGTCTTTTTCTTGCAGACTGCAGACATTTGGTCCACCTCTTCTGCTACAGATGTCTGCAGATGTGGTCCGCAGACTGCAGACATTTTACTTCTTAAAAAACAAACAACACCTAACTCTCATCCACGTTAGAGACTATCGGAGAACAGATTTGCAAAAGTTTGAAACTATAGCTGTAATTTTAGAAATGTAGAGACTATATGTGAAATCTGAGCAAACCACATAAACTATCCGGACACTTTTCTTTAAGGAAAAATTAGATCTCCATCCTTTTGCTCTTCAATGATTTAGATATCTCACTACAAGGTAAAAACATGTTTTATGCTTATATTCAATATTTGCTTTTATCAATTGTTTCAATTGTTTTTGTTAAAGGGAACTAGTAGTAACAATGTATAAATAAATCCATTATGTAAGATTTATTCTCACGTTTTCAGTGACACGAGAAACAATTAATAAGCATTCATACATCATATTTGAATATGTGATGTTATGAGTTATCAACATAAAGTAGTGAGAACTTTATTTTCAACGAAGTTTTTCTTCGTTACTAATAAAGCGAGTTAAATATCTTGTATCCCTTTACATGTCACGCGTTTATATATAAAATTATAATCTAAATATAATATTAAATAGTATATTGTTGAGTCGGTTTTGTTTAAACATAAAGGAAAACATGTAAATAATACCTGTTACAGCAGACAGGCCAGCAGAGAATCCAGTCAGAGACGCAGCCAATGAGTTCGACATACTTGTCAGGATGATCTGGTTCCTCCTTAGGGTGTAAGGTAATGATGGTGATGAAACCGAAACTAGGGATGAATCGGTTTGGAGAGAGAGGGACGAATTGATGTTATGAGGGTTGTAAGATTCACTAAATTGTGTAACCCTTTAACTCTCTAATAACCTCCTTATTTATACACCCAAGAGGAAACCTAATTAGTTAATAAGGGTAATATGGTCCATCAACAATTACCAACTAATTATTAATAGGTT
>JARYGA010013710.1:0-36350 GCA_030545235.1 Helianthus tuberosus
TAAGGACCTTTTTACCTGAAAACTGGGTGTGGAGAAGGAAGACTTGTCAATTGGCGGCTTCACTGGTCCCTGCGAACGCGTGTGGGGCAAGAACTGCAAAACCAAGAAAAAACAAGTAAGACAACTCCAACAAAAGTCTCGAAGAATACGAAAAAGACACTGAAATTACTTGGACTCCTACGACTCACAAACACACAAAAAGCACGTAACGATATCAGTTGAAATCCAAACGAAGTAGTTAACGCAATTTCCAAGAGTCCCCGGCAGCGGCGCCAAAAAGTTGATGTGGAAAAAGTAGTTCAACTAAATAAACTAAAATTACCCTAAATTAAGACTCAAGTAATAAAAATCTAGACTCTCTATCTTAACTAAACTACTCACCGGCAAGTGAACCGGTCGACTCTAGTACAAAAAAGTAAGTCCGGATGTCGAACCCACAAGGACTCTAATGAATTACGTTAACGACTTTATTTAGACTAGACACTGACACGACTTAACAATTGTTGTGTTTTAAGAGGGGTTTTACTAAAATCCTAAAATTGAAATTAAAATGAAATTAAACTAAGACACGAACGAAGACTAAGGTTTGATTCAGATGAGATTAACGACTACCTAGACTTGAATCCAGTTTAACTAAGAATGGACTTCTAACGGTATTATTGTTGTATGGAGCTGGGATCGTAAAATACTAAACCTTAAGGTATTTCAATGCTAAGACTTCCCGACCCTTCTTAGGAAGAAACCTAGGAAACCCTACAAGGCTGTTATGAACACCGACTGTTAGACTTCCTCTCAGTCCTCTAATGACTCTAAAAGTGCCCTAATACAACTATCTACCTCTCAGCGCGACAATCTAAGGCAGTTCTAGGTTCTAACTTGGTTTACTAGACACAAATGCAATTAGGGAACTAAAACCGACTTCTCTCAAAATCTATCTTAGTTATATATTGCACTGAGACCTAATAACTAACTTGAGCCTCTCAGCGACAAGTTAAGCAGAATACCCAATTCTAGTTGTATTTTAATTACGGTTTCTAAGGCTATCGGCCGATTTACCCAAAGATCACCCGAACCCACAAGGATGCAAATAATCAACACAAATTTATTATGTGAAAGACATTCACCAAAATCTATGTGAAACAGCAAATAATCAACAATCAAAAGTAAATACGCATGTGCACCAAATCAGAAATTCTAGAATACTTTACTTTCAGAAATCAATCCATAATCAAACAATAAAAACCGTTAAAATATCCAGACTTTAATCAAACCATCATCTTGTCTAGGTAGTATCTAAGGTTTAGCCAAGAAACATGTTGTCTAACATAAACAAATCAAGTTCAAAACAAGAATTCATTGGAAAAGATCGAAAACACGAAATTAAAGAAAACCGGGAGATAAAACCCAAACAATCTTCACTTCCACGCTCCAACTTCCAAATTCTCTAAAATAATTCTAAAACTTATTCCAAATGGTTCCGGGACTTGATGTTTAGCGCTTTAGCTCGTTTCCACTCAATTTTAAGCCAATGAATGTATCAAGACCTGGAAAACTAAACTTTGATCAATAGTATGTAATTCTAAATAAAACAAGACTATAAATAGCGATAAAATATACAAAATATACACGAATAAAGGATGTATTTTGCAATACATCAATCCCGAACTTCCCAAATCGTAAAATAAATTATTCTAAGCCCCAAAATCATTCTAACACTTAAACCCATGTCCCCATAATCAAATCTATACTTTTATCATACTTTCTTAATTTTGACCCGTTTGATTTTTACCAAATTATTTACAACATAGTTAACTACTTATGGCCTGCTACAACAATACTTACCTTAGTAATATGATTATTTAAACATTCTTACATGGTGTTATGGGTGGTTTTCTAAACATATATCCCAGATAATATTCTGACTCTATTACTTTTGATTGTGATCAGGATACCAGATCAGGATATTGGTAACATCCTGATGCAATATCCTAATAGTAACTAATTAGTTCACGTGCAGATTAATAAGGCAAGCTTATAACGTTCGAGTGGACTAGTTCTCCTAAAGACTCGGACTAATCGGTTGAAAAGGGGACGTTGAAGCCGGAAGAAGTGGTCTACAACGTTCAAGTAGGGAATATTCGCAGCATCCTGGTTTTATAGGCTAGTTTGTTATTTCTTTTTGCTATATATAGGAATGATCGGATCAGAATAGAACACACACAATTTTTTACACACTCTGGCTCTCTACTAGCTGCAATCACTCACAAATACTTACACTTGTACTCGAATCTCATTGTAACACTTAGTTGATACGTATCATATCCTGCACTGTATCCTGATATTTGAAGCAATAAGAAGAACAAGGCAGCTGCGATTGTCAGCTCCCGAGGTTTTGTGCCGGCGATCTAGATTGATCAAGGGCTTTCCTCGTACATCACGTGTCACCCTTTACCTTTTTTCCTCATTGTTTGATTGTAGATATAGCTCGATATCCTGAGCTATATCCTGAAAATTGTTTTTGTTAACAACTTCATCAACATATTTTCCACGAATACTTCTAGCACACTATCTCACTTAACTAATTTGATCACTTAATTACTTAGGTAATTTTTGACCAAAACAATTTGGCGCCCACCGTGGGGCAAGTGGTGCTATTTCTACTAAAAGTTTTCATAAAATCATTACTTGGTTTTCTGTTTTCAAAACTTTTTGCCACACTATTTTCAATGGCCTCAAAATCAAACATGAGCTCTTCTACAGTGTCTGTTACGACCTCTGCAACAATTGGTTTGGTGCTTCCACCACCTCCAAGGACGCAAGCATCTTCACAGCCTCAGGGTCCTCCAAGAAGGACCGAAACTCATGTGGCTCGGGATATTATCCCCACTCAGAATGTTCAAAGATCTGCTGCTTCAGGGAGAACTCATATTATGGCTTCTAATGATGAAATTCTAACTTTGTTTGGTAGTATACAAGATCAGATGAAGTAACAATAGGAGACCAACCAAATGCTGATAAGAGAGATACAACTCTTGAAATCCAGCTCAAGCAGGCCTGCTGAGGATACCGTCACTCCCTTGTAGCCTAGAGCTTTGAACTTCAGTTCGGCAGTATATACTGAGGACCACAGGGGCAATATTGTGCCTAGCCATTCCCAGAGTCATACTCCTGAGATACCCTCTTCGGTTAGGGTGTCAACTGTGATAAGTTTAGGATATGCTCCAGGATATGGCCAGAATCCTTAGACTGGTAACATGTCTAATAATACTAATACTCTTGCTACTAATGGTCTTGGATCTTTGCAGGAGGCAGGTATGACATCAGCATTCTCTAGGGAGCTTCAGAAATTAAAGGACATGATATCCAGTCTACCTGGGGTGGTCCAGCCAATTCCAGAAGTGTCCCAGGATAGCCACAGGATATCCCGCTTTGCATGTCCTATTTGTGATGTTGAAATCCCGAAAAGATTTCAAACCCCTAACATGAAACTCTATGACGGAACCACGGATCCTGAAGAGCATATTGCTCAGTATAGGGAAATGATGGAAATTAACCCTATCCCTCCGGATCTCAAGGAAGCATGCCTCTGTAAGTGTAACACCTCGCAAAATCATGTCCAATATAGTATCGACACGTGTCATGGACTTTAAACGTGTAACAGATTGATTATGAGGGACTAAAGTTGACAAACAAAGAAAGTGTATGGATAAAGTGTCAACATTTGATAATTTTGCCTTTCAACAACTCTACACAATGTTTATACCCTTAAACGAATGAATCATGAAGCGTATGAAACCGTTTGTGGAAGAAAGTGAAAGTTTACAAGACGTGAGGGTTAAAAGTGTCAACATGTTTAAGTTATACCTATGAGTGACCTTTTAGCAAACCTGGAGCCTTGTAACGATTAACTATACTCCCAAGAATAAGTGATAAAAATTTCACAAGGTTTCGATATCGTATGAGAAAGATACGCTAACTTTCGTAATTAATGGGTTAAAAGCGTCAACAAGGCAAAAACTTATGTTTTCGGTTATCATTTAACGAAATCAGACCTAACGGTGTTTGGTTATATCTCATGGATCATAGAAATATAAGTTAAATGGGTTAAATGTGCTTAAAATGAAAGAAATTACATTTTAGAAGGTCGAGGGGGTGAAATGTCATTGTTTGAAAGTTGTTGGTCAGGTAACACACATGGTGGCGCTGCGCCACCACCACCACCTTCTATCGTCGCGCGACACGACGGCCTGACCTGGACAGATTTCATGCACAGCTGCGAATACAGCAGGTTGCACCACCTTAGAAGCCTTGTATTCGATTTTAGGGGCTTGTTTGATGGTTTTTCATGCATATGGACACTTGTAAATGATCAAGGAACATCTGTAGACTTAGTTGGAATGATCCCATGCATTTTAAATCACTATATAAGCACCCTTGGTTGCAAGATTCTTGCATACACTTGGAAAATCATTCAAACTGAATTTATGGAGCTCTTTGGACCTCAAGTAAGATCCCATTAGCTTCTAAGTCGTGCTTAGTACTTCAATTTAGGAGACCAGTAAAAGATACTTGCACTTGTTAATTTGTACGGCTGGGATAAATTTATATAATTGCTCAGGTAAATACTTTTAACTTATGTTTCCTTATACAGGCTTGGGGTACGGTATATAAAATACCGCTTGGTCGGGCATTGAATTGTTAATCATATGAAGGTTAATTTATTGAGATGACCCGTTTAAATTGTTTTGTTTGCTTAAAGCCTTTGGGGGGTTAATGACCATGTCCCGGATATCCTTGGCATCATTCATTGAAATGGCCACGACCTAAGCACGGGGTGTAGGCATACACCTGACGGTGCATATATATAAAAAGGTATAACCGCTTGTTCGAAAATAACTCGACGCGGGACTATATCATGTGGTGTGTCTATTAATCTTTAACCCGGTATTCAGCCCAGGCTACTGAACGTATAACGAACATGTAATTCTTTTACAAGTTTATATATAAATAATTATCCCAAGTTATAAAAGATTATTTTGTGCCTTGTGCATTCAAATCAATTTTCTTAAAACATTTTCAAAATGAGTCAGTTAATTGTATTTACCAGTGTAAACTGACGTATTTTCCAAAAAGACTAAGTGCAGGTACTAAACGGAATAGGCTGGCTACTCCTAGCATCAATAAAGAGTCTTGCAAGCTTAGATGTTATAATCTGCTGAACAATGTTTCTTTTTAACTTCGATCCGCCTATGGATCCTTTACAACCGTTTTATAATAAATGATATTACTTTCATTCGGTTTGTAATGATTTTTATCTTTCCACTTCCGCTATGTATATAAACTGTGATAAATTGTCTATGATGATATCAACTACGTCACGATACTCCCCACCGGGCCCACCGGTAATACGTGGAAATATTGGGGTGTGACAGGTTGGTATCAGAGTCAACATTGAGTGAATTAAACACTAGCCTTTTGTGTTTAATCTCAATGACACAGTTGCACTTTCCTCGACTTCCGAGTCTAGACTTGAACTAGGAATAATCTCATCCTTAATAAGTATATATTATTTTCGATAATTGTGCATAGAACATGTCACCGAGTAAAGCTGCCATTGGTGGAAGTTCTTCAAACCCGAAGTTTAAGAGTGGTAAGCTCCGTACCACAACTCGAATAATCGTACGCCCAATATGGAGGAAGGATCTTTTTGGACCCATTCCCAGAATCAAACCAACTGAAACCATTAACCATGTTCCAACCTCCTTACCTGAGACTTTTGAAACTTCAATTGAGAAGCCGACGTCAGAGGAGCCCATACTAGCAGTCCCTGAGGCTCCCACTCCGAAAATGATACCTATGGACCCAAATGATCCATATTTCTTACCTCCAAATCTTGGAATCCCAAACTTGGATTATACTTTTCCTGACCCTATCCGTGATCCATATTATTTGCTAACCATAAAATCCTTGGATTCCACTTCTGTTAAGGTCCCTAGCGTGGAGGATTTCGACAACCCGCCAAAACCTTCAGTAACCATACTGCATACAGTAAACCAAGGAGGAGACTTTCAGGACTAAGATGAAGAAGAAACTCTCTTGTTGTATTTCTTTTCCCTAATAATCCTTATAAGGACATATTTATCTTTTAGTCCCTGCGTGGACAATGCTATTTCTTTAAAGACCCGTTTAGGGCATTGTTGTAATTTTAAGACTTTATGAGAAGTTTCTTTTAGAGATTTTAACATATATAATATGTCCTAAAACATCTCAATTTATGATTTCTCTGCGTTAAATATTAAAAAGAATCTTAAAGGTATAACCTAGCCTATATGTTGTTTCAGACATGGCCAAGACGGTAAAACCTATTTAAAAGATTTGAATTCTTGTTAACATCTGAAAACATGTTAGCACTTCTGACAAATGTGATTCGATAAAATCGCATAAGTCATCCTTATATTGGATTCTTCCAATTCCTGTCTCTAATTTATATAATCATCCATTAGTGATGAAAGTGCCTACGGGCCATAATTAATGTCCTTTGAGACTAAAGACAGTTGTAGTCTACGACTCCCTGTCAAGAAAAGGTAATGAACTATGATTCAAACCTTAATACCTCGATCATATAAGATATTGGCTTATAATTTAAATTGTCCATGTGACTTGGCCTTTTGTGCTGTAATTATATTTTAATTAAATTAAGGATAATTATAATGAATATCCTGAATATATATATTTAACAAATTAACCAATATGGTTTATTAATACCATGGTTAATAAATTATCGAGGTAACAATTTTGTTATAAACCTCTAAATAAATCATTGTCATCACTTTATGTAGCAATTAAGCTACATGGTAGAGTCTGAAGAAATCAACAGTCACCCAAGGGAAAATCATGATACCACCAGAATCAACATAGCTGGTGCAGAACTACAGGCATTAATAGACAATGCCGTTACTCGAGCTCTGGATAGACGAGACAATGAATCAAGTGGTACTCGAAGCAAGACCTCATCTGTACCCCATTCCTCATCACATCCTAAGACTCACTCTGAGGCTCCTAGTAAGCCACCTCCTAAACATCAGGAGTCAAAGAAGGATGATGACCGACACTCATCAAATAAGCATAGTGTTCCGTCTAAGAAGATTGTATTTGATCAGGAGCCACGTGCAAAAACCTGCTCCTATAAGTATTTCATCTCCTGCAAACCCAGGGACTTCACTGGGGAAAAAGGAGATGTTGACTGCATGACGTGGTTAGACGAGATGGACACCGTGGTTAATATCAGCAGTTGTGCTGATAGGGATGTTGTGAAGTTTGTATCTCAGTCATTCAAAGGTGAAGCACTAGTTGGTGGAGGTCTCTACTCCAAGCTACTGGGAAAATCCCGTTGTACAATCTGTCTTGGGATCAGTTTGTGACTTTGATCAAGGAAAATTTTTGTCCTCAACATGAGGTTGAGAAGATCGAGACTGATTTCCTGACATTGGTGATGAAGAATTTGGACTGTCAGACATATCTAACAAGTTTTAATACCATGTCTCGGTTGGTTCCATATTTAGTGACACCGGAACCAAAACGGATAGCCCCTTTCATTGGGGGTTTAGCCCCGGAGATCAAAGCCAGTGTGAAGGCATCCTGACCTACTACCTTTAGGTCTGTAGCTGATCTGTCACTATCTCTTACCCTTGACGCGGTCAGGCAGAGATCGCTTAGGAATTCTGATGATGAGAAGAGAAAACGTGAGGATGATAACTCACACCGTTCTGACAAGAAGCACAAGGGGAACTCTGATCACAAGAAGAGTTCAGGGTTCAAGAAATATGACCAACAGTTGGGTGAGAAGCCCAAGTGTAAAATCTGTAAGAAGCGTCATTTGGGAAGGTGCATATATGAGTCCAAGTCCCAATCACAGCCAAGAGCTTGTGGGATTTGTAAGTCTAGTGAGCATAAGACGTTGGAATGTAAGAAGATTAAGGATGCAACATGCTATAACTGTAACAAGAAGGGGCATATCAAGTCTAATTGCCCAAAGTTTGCTAAGAAAGCTGAGGAAGGCAAAAAGACCAATGCTCAGATGAATGCACGGGAAGCGGTGCAGGATGATAACGTGATAACAGGTACCTTCCTCATTAATGATGTTTATGCATGGGTATTATTTGATTCGGGTGCGGATAAGTCATTTGTTGATGATAAGTTTTGTAAGTTGCTAAATCTGCCTGTTAAAACCCTGAGCATAAAGTATGAAGTAGAATTGGCCAACGGTACCATAGAAACCGCTTCCACCGTGTTAGATGGATGTTTTATATCCATTAGGAACCACTCTTTTCCGTTATCTTTGCTTCCTTTGAAATTAGCTGGTTTCGACATAGTAATAGGCATGGATTGGTTATCTCATAACCAAGCCCATATCGTTTGTGATAAGAAGCAAGTGGTTATCAAGACTCTGTATGGAGAGCCACTTACCATACAGGGAGATACTCAGTATGGGTTACCTAAGCAAGTGTCTGTGCTTAAGGCGTTAAAGTGTATGAAGAAGGGTTGTGTCATCTACATGGCACAAGTAACTATTGATGAACCAAAACCAAAGATTAAAGACATCCCCATCATTTCTGAATACCTTGATGTATTCCCTGAAGAACTACCTGGTTTACCACCAGATAGGCAAGTGGAGTTCAGAATCGACATTATACCTGGAGCAGCAACTGTTGCAAGAGCACCTTACCGATTGGCCCCAACTGAGATGAAAGAGTTGAGAACTCAGTTTGATGATTTGTTGGCAAAAGGATTTATTAGGCCTAGCTCGTCCCTTTGGGGAGCCCCGATCCTGTTTGTGAAGAAGAAGGATGGATCAATGCGGTTATGCATTGATTATCGAGAGCTGAACAAGGTAACAATCAAGAACATATATCCAATGCCCAGGATTGACGATCTGTTCGATCAGCTTCAAGGAGCAAATTACTTCTCCAAGATTGACCTGAGGTCAGGTTACCATCAGCTGAAGGTTAGAGATGAAGATGTGCACAAGACTGCATTCAGAACTCGATATGGTCACTACGAGTTCTTAGTGATGCCTTTCGGGCTCACTAATGCACCAGCAGCGTTCATGGACCTCATGAATCGCGTTTGCAAACCCTACTTAGACAAGTTTGTCATTGTCTTCATTGATGACATTCTTATTTATTCAAAGAACCAAGCTGACCATGAGAAACACCTTCGTTGTATTCTTAAACTCCTTCAGCAAGAGAAGCTTTATGCCAAGTTCTCTAAATGCGAGTTTTGGCTTCGTGAAGTCCAATATCTTGGACACATGGTTAGTGAGTGTGGAATCCAGGTAGATCCCGCTAAGATTGAAGCCATCATGAATTGGCAAGAACTGAAGACGCCCACAGAGATTCGCAATTTCTTGGGATTGACAGGATATTATAGGTGTTTTATTGAAAACTTTTCAAGGATTGCTGCACCCCTAATGACGGGTGGTCCGTAGGACAACCCTTAAATGAGCTAAATACGTGCATATCCCATATTTTACACGGTTATTTATTGTGAATGTGATAACTACAAGTGTTCGTGTGTTTTACAGGTAAATCGTTTAATTCGGTTAAATTGGAACCGTTGGGTACAGTTGAAAAAGAAAATAGACGGCACATGTTTGAGATCTAGGAAGCATTGGGGTTTGTGTTTGAAAATTGGATCACTTGAAGACATAGTCTGACACACTTTTTGACTTGGGCCAACATTTATCTTTGAGGGGTTGTTTAAAGCACAAGATTTCATGACTTTGGGAGCAGTCATTATCACACGAAGTCAAAACCTCAACAATTAAACAAGTCACGTGGACTTATGGAGAAACAAACATAATCATCACATATATTTTGGGCGGCAGTCATCACAAGGATTAAAATCAACAACTCAACATCATCATTATGATTTGGGCGGCATATATTGGATCAGGTGGGCCTGACTTTGGATTGGGCCAACACTCACGAGCACATGTGGGTTTGAGTTGATACATGGCACTTGCAAATGAAGATAGGTTGTCGGCATATCTTGGATTCTTGGAGGATTGTCATTGGGCCGCCATATCCATATGTTGACTTCGTGGACTCACGTGAAAGGCAGCAAACAAAGGTCAACAACTACATAATAATTATCATTAAACAACTTTGGGAGACACAAAAAGTTTGGCAGCAACATCACGACTCTTAGCAGGCCTTCACGTGATTTATGCGACTTGGAAGTGGGCCGCACATGGACTTCATGGGCTGCAGCTATTGGATTTATTGGCTGACTTTGGAGAGACATCATCATTACTTCTTGATATTGAACGTGAACATATGTCTTGACGGCAGAAAAGAGAACAACAAAAGGTCAACATCGATTGTAGTGTTTGAAGAAAACATAATCATTATCACGTGGCTTTATGAAGGGACTATTACTCTAATTAATTCACAAACAATATATCAATTCATTCAGTCACAAAAAGTCAGCAGCGCATACGTGCACCTTGGCAGCTATCTATGGAATTGAGGGACTTGTTATTGGGCTTTGTGAGAATGATCCATCACAATGTTTGGCAGCTTGAAATCACGTGCAACATCAAGAGATTGGGCGGCTGCACATGGACTCCTTTTATTGGGCCGCACATAGGGTCAACTTCACATCAAGAATAGCCGACATCACATGTGAGGTTTGAGGTTTTAAAAGATATTATAACATTCACGTGCACATGTAGGGGAGTCTTTTGTTTGGAAAAGTCAACATAAAAGCTACCGTAAATCAGACAACAGTCACCGTAACACTTTCAAGATCACCGTAAATTACGGTGATACCGTAATTTACGGTAGAGGCGACGGACAAATCGTAACTGCTTCATTAAAAACATTTTTATTATGTCTTTTGAGATGAACTGATCATTGGTCGGTTTTGTAAAGGGTGGGGGGCGATTCTTGGCTCTCCTTTTGTGTTCTTGAGTGATCAAAACATGAAGACTTGGTGTTGGATTCCAATGGACAAAGGTTCGATTGTGATGATGGTTCATAACACTATGAGCAGCTAGGTTTGCTTGGTGATTGTCTCGGATGTAAGGTTTATTTGTGACAATTATGTTTGTTCTTTAATTTCTGGAATATTAGACTGTGCATGTGTTGTTAGTTTATTATGGTGTTTGATTGGTTGTTTGTAAATTGTTGATGTATGTTTGATCATAGTTCTAAACCATACGTTCTTGGTGCCGTTGGCAATCGAGATATCATGGGAGGGATTAGGGTTGGATATGTGTTGATTGGTCATCGGGTAACAACCTCGCGTTCTAGGAATCCGAGTACTTAGTTCCCTTTCATCACAAATAATTGATCTTACATGAGCCATGTCTATGTGGTTCTTTCCAGTTGAACATGAATGTTAGTTGTCACTTAAAACTTGAAACTCGGGATGATCACTATCCTCTTATCTTGTTACAAAACTTAACTTTGATTTGTAATTTAATTTAGTTTAATTTAGTTAATTAAAACCAATCAACCCAAACATTGAAATTTACATTTCTTGCAATTTAGATTAATCTAGTTAGTTAGACATACATTGAGATAACACATATTCCACAAACTCCCTGTGTTCGATACCCACTTACCGCTATCTATATAGTTGTTTTTGGGATTAAATTTGCGTGACCACGACAATCACGTCACCTAACTTCTTTAACTCGTA
The DNA here is from genome assembly GCA_030545235.1 of Helianthus tuberosus. Classification (NCBI taxonomy): domain Eukaryota; kingdom Viridiplantae; phylum Streptophyta; class Magnoliopsida; order Asterales; family Asteraceae; genus Helianthus; species Helianthus tuberosus. The sequence continues at coordinate 11,707 of JARYGA010013710.1, forward strand.
AGAATATTAAGTTTGATTAGGGTCCTAAGCAACAAGAATCCTTTGATATTCTTAAACAGAAGTTAAGCAATGCTCCTGTGTTGACATTGCCTGAAGGAATTGAAGAACTTGTGGTTTACTGCGACGCATCGCACACTGGCATGGGATGTGTGCTAATGCAGAAGGGTAAAGTTATTGCATATGCTTCCCGGCCACTAAAAGTGCACGAAAAGAATTATACCACCCACGACTTGGAGTTGGGTGCAGTTGTGTTTGCACTAAAACTTTGGAGGCATTATTTATATGGTACCAAGTGTGTGATCTATTCTGATCACAAGAGCCTTCAACATCTGTTTAATCAGAAGGATCTAAACATGAGGCAGCGATGATGGATGGAGACACTGAATGATTATGATTGTGAAATCCGATACCATCCAGGTAAGGAGAATGTGGTCGCCGATGCTTTAAGCATGAAGGAAAGGGTTAAATCCATTAGAATCAATGCCAAGAGCATTGAACTAAAGAACAGTTTAAATGAAAGATTGTTAGCTGCTCAGAAGGAAGCTGCGTTAGAAGCCAACTATCCGAATGAAAAGTTGGGAGTAACTGCTGAACAGTTATCATATGGCAAGGATGGAATCATGAGATTGAATGGATGAATATGGGTTCCAATCTATGGAGGACTTCGGGATGTTATCCTACAAGAAGCCCACAGTTCCAAGTATTATGTTCATCCTGGAAGTGACAAGATGTACCAGGATTTAAAGGCAAATTACTGGTGGATAGGTTTGAAGAAATCTAAAGCCACTTATGTGGCCAAATGTCTGACGTGTGCCCAAGTTAAAGCAGAACACCAGAAGCCGTCAGGTTTGCTGCAACAGCCTGAACTTCCCACCTGGAAGTGGAAAATGGTAACTATGGATTTCATTACTAAGTTACCAAAGACAAAGCGAGGAAATTATACTATTTGGGTTATAGTGGATAGACTGACTAAGTCAGCCCACTTCTTACCTATTAAGGAAACACATAGCTCGGATAAATTAGCTCAGCTGTACGTGGACGAGATTGTATCTCTCCACGGAGTGCCAGTGTCTAGCATCTCTGATAGGGATACAAGGTATACATCGCATTTCTGGAAAAGTTTTCAGCAATCCCTAGGCACTCGATTGAATTTCAGCACAGCATATCATCCTCATACGGATGGCCAAAGCGAGCGTACAATTCAAACGCTGGAAGATATGTTAAGGGCTTGTGTTATTGATTTAGGTGGAAGTTGGGATGATCGTCTTCCATTGATAGAATTTTCATATAATAATAGCTATCATTCTAGTATTCGAGCTGCACCGTTTGGAGCATTGTATGGAAGAAAGTGCAGGACGCCCGTTTGTTGGGCAGAAGTTGGAGATGTCCAACTAACAGGACCTGATATAGTCCTGGAGATGACAAATAAGACTGTACAGATACGAGATCATCTCAAAGCTGCCAGGGATAGGCAGAAAAGCTACGCAGATAAAAGGCGTAAACCTCTGAAGTTCGAGGTTGGTGACAAAGTGTTACTTAAGGTATCACCGTGAAAAGGGGTAATGCGATTTGGTAAGAAAGGAAAGTTAAGCCCGAGATATATAGGACCATTCGAGATCATCGAATGTGTCGGAACAGTGGCTTACAAGTTAAACCTGCCTGAAAAGCTCAGTGGAATTCATAATGTGTTCCACATTTGCAATCTGAAGAAGTGTCTAGCTGATGAATCACTAATCATGCCACATACGGATGTGTGTATTGATGAGAGCTTAAAGTTTGTCGAAAAACCTTTGTCGATTGAAGATCGACAGGTTAAGAAGCTTCGAAAGAAGCATGTACCGATTGTAAAGGTTAAATGGGATGCCCGCAGAGGTCCCGAATACACGTGGGAGGTTGAGTCCACAATGAAACAGAAGCACCCTCATTTATTTCAGTAAACCTCGAGGTCGAGATTTCTTTTAAGGGGTTGAGGAAGTAACACCTCACAAAATCATGTCCAATATAGTATCGACACGTATCATGGACTTTAAACGTGTAACGGATTGATTATGAGGGACTAAAGTTGACAAACGAAGAAAGTATATGGATACAAAGTGTCAACATTTGATAATTTTTCCTTTCAACAACTCTACACGATGTTTATACCCTTAAACGAATGAATTATGAAGCGGCTGAAACTGTTTGTGGAAGAAAGTGAAAGTTTACAAGACGCGAGGGTTAAAAGTGTCAACATGTTTAAGTTATACCTCTGAGTGACCTTTTAGCGAACCCGGAGCCTTATAACGATTAATTATACTCCCAAGAATAAGTGATAAAAATTTCACAAGGTTTCGATATCGTATGAGAAAGATACGCTAACTTTCGTAATTAAGGGGTTAAAAGCGTCAACAAGGCAAAACTTATGTTTTCAGTTATCATTTAATGAAACCCGACCTAACGGTGTTTGGTTATATCTCATGGATCATAGAAATATAAGTTAAATGGGTTAAATGTGCTTAAAATGAAAGAAATTACATTGTTAGAAGGTCCAAGGGGTGAAATGTCATTGTTTGAAAGTTGTTGGTCAGGTAACACACATGGTGGCGTTGCGCCACCACCACCACCTTTTGTCGTCAAGAGACGTGACGGCCTGACCTGGACAGATTTCATGCACAGCTGCGAATACAGCAGGTTGCACCGCCTTAGAAGCCTTGTATTCGATTATAGGGGCTTGTTTGACGGTTTTTCATGCATAGGGACACTTGTAAATGATCAAGGAACATCTGTAGACTTAGTTGGAATGATCCCATGCATTTTAAATCAGTATATAAGCACCCTTGGTTGCAACATTCTTGCATACACTTGGAAAATCATTCAAACTGAATTTCTGGAGCTCTTTGGACCTCAAGAAAGATCCCATTAGCTTCTAAGTCATGCTTAGTACTTCAATTTAGGAGACCAGTAAAAGATACTTGCACTTGCTGATTTGTACGGCTGGGATAAATTTATATAATTGCTCAGGTAAATACTTTTAACTTATTTTCCCTTATACGGGCTTGGGGTACGGTATTTAAAATACCACTTGGTCGGGCATTGAATTGTTAATCATATGAAGGTTAATTTATTGAGATGACCCGTTTAAATTGTTTTGTTTGCTTAAAGCCTTTGGGGGGTTAATGACCATGTCCCAGATATCCTTGGCATCATTCATTGAAATGGCCATGACCTAAGCATGGGGTGTAGGCATACACCTGACGGTGCATATATATATAAAGGTATAACCGCTTGTTCGAGAATAACTCGACGCGGGACTATATCATGTGGTGTCTATTAATCTTTAACCCTGTATTTAGCCCAGGCTACTGAACGTATAACGAACATGTAATTCTTTTACAAGTTTATATATAAATAATTATCCCAAGTTATAAAAGATTATTTTGTGCCTTGTGCATTCAAATCAATTTTCTTAAAACATTTTCAAAATGAGTCAGTTAATTGTATTTACCAGTGTAAACTGACGTATTTTCCAAAAAGGATAAGTGCAGGTACTAAACGGAATAGGATGGCTACTCCTAGCATCAATAAAGAGTCTTGTAAGCTTAGATGGTATAATCTGCTGAACAATGTTTCTTTTTAACTTCGATCCGCCTGTGGATCCTTTACAACCGTTTTGTAATAAATGATATTACTTTCATTCGGTTTGTAATGATTTTTATCTTTTGACTTCCGCTGTGTATATAAACTGTGATAAATTGTCTATGATGATATCAACTACGTCACGTTACTCCCCACCGGGCCCACCGGTAATACGTGGAAATATTGGGGTGTGACAGTATGGGTTTTGGCTCTACTATGACATGATCAGCCTTAAAATGGCTCCTTAATGTTCCACCTCATTCAATTACATCATTTGCTCACTTAGTTAATTTATTTAACAGTCAATTTTCTTGTAGTCGAAGTTTTGAGAAACTAACCAGTGATCTCTACACGATAACTCAAGGGCCTCAGGAATCCTTAAGGGATTATGTGAACAAGTTCAGCAGGGAATCCTTGGACATCCCACACCTTGATGTTGCTACAGCAGTCCATGCATTCAAGATGGGACTACAAAAGGATTCCCAGTTTTATCAGGATCTGGTAATGAAGCTCGAAACAGGGCTCTAAGATATATCAGACTGGAAGATGACAAAAAGATGCAAGAGAGGATGAATTCAACCTCAACCTATGAATCAACCAACATGAAGTCAGAATCCTCATATAAGCCATATCGTTCTAAGCCATATGGCAGGAGTGACAGCAAGAAAGTGAATGTTGTTGAAGATGAGGATCCTGAGGAGTATCCTGAATTGTCAGAATATTGTTTTTCTGTTAATATACCCGAACTGATGTATGCTATGCAGGGTTTGGGAGATAATACGAGGTGGCCTAGGAAGAACCCACAAAAATCTGATTGGAAGGATAAATCCAAGTGGTGTGCCTTCCATGAGGAATTTGGACATGTTACGGAAGATTGCATAGCCCTGAGGAAGGAAATAAGCTATTTACTAAGCAAAGGAGATCTGAAGGATCTTCTGGGAAGAAAGAAGAATAAGGGTCAGGATACTGAGAAGGATCCTGAACGAGCAGCATCTCCTCTTGCAGATGCCAAGATAATCAACTTTATCTCAGGAGGATCAGACATTTATGGAACCTCTTATTATGCAGCTAAGAGACATGCAAAGGAGGCTAAGGCAGAACGCGGAGATAAGCTAACCAAGATGACGTCCCTCATAACTGATAAAGTGATCACGTTCGACAGTGATGACAGGGATACTGTCCAGGATCCCCACCACGATGGTTTGGTAGTTACTTTTATATGTTGCTAATCACTTTGTGCGCAGGATACTGGTGGATAATGGCAGCTATGTCAACATTATTCAACTAGAAACACTGAAAAGAATGAATGTTTCCCCGATGGACATTACTTCAAAATCCACTGTACTTGTTGGGTTCAGTGGAGAGGCCAAGAATACTGTGGGAGAGATAAAGCTGCCAGTATAAGTTGAAGGAGTCAACTCAATGCAACGCTTCTGTGTCATGGGCTCCTTATCCTGCTACAATATCATATTGGATAGACCATGGATCCATGATATGAAAGCTGTGCCATCAACCTATCATCAGTGTATGAAGATTCCTACCCCTTGGGGGGTTGTCAAGGTGGAAAGCGATCAACAAGAAGCGAAGGAGTGTTATTCTTCTTCAATGAAATCCTCAACAAAGCCCAAAGTAGGATAGCAATTAAAGATGCGAGCCCAGGATATCGCGGAGGCTTCATAGTAGGATGTTAATAAAATTATCCTGGATCAGGATAATCCAGATGTCTCGATGCTCATAGGAACCAATATCCCTCAGGATATTGAAAATCAATTGACTAAATTTTTGAAATGCAGGATGTCAACTTTTTCATGGAAACATGAGGATATGACAGGTATTTCCAAGGATATTATAACTCACAAGCTTGGAACTAACAGGTCTTTCAAACCGATCCAGCAAAAGCGAAGGAAGTTTGCTCCTAAAAGAAATGCAATCATACAAGAGGAGGCTGAAAGGTTATTGAAATCCAAGATGATTAGGGAAGTCATTCCCCAAGTGGCTAGTAAATGTGGTCGTAGTTCAAAAGAAGAATGAGAAATGGAGAGTTTGTGTAGATTACACAGACTTGAACAAAGCATGTCCTAAAGACCCATTCCCACTGCCTCATATAGACTCAATGGTGGATGCTACTACCGGTCATGAGATGTTAACCTTCATGGATGCATCCTCAGGATTCCAGCAGATACAAATGGAACCTTCGGACCAGGAGGATACTGCTTTTATGACACCAATAGGTATTTATTGTTATACTGCTATGCCTTTTGGCCTGAAGAATGCAGGTTCAACATATCAAAGATTGGTGAACATGATGTTTAAAGACAAACTGGGGGACACCATGGAGGTGTACATTGATAATATGGTGGTAAAATCCAAGAAGGCTGAGGATCATCTCTGGGATATTGAAGGAGCATTTGATATTCTGGACCAGTACAACATGAAACTAAATCCTACTAAATGCCATTTTGGAGTGGGGGCAGGAAAGTTTTTGGGATATATGGTGACTAAAAGGGGGATCGAAGCAAGCCCGGGATAGATCAAAGCTATCCTGGATATCAAGTCGCCTTCAAACATGAAAGATGTACAAAGATTAACAGGACGAGTAGCAGCATTAAACAGGTTTAAATCGAGATCCTCGAAAAAATGCAAGGAATTCTACGATATCCTGAAGAAGAAGAAGAATAACAAATTCGAGTGGGGAGAGAAGCATGAAGCAGCCTTGCAGGAGTTAAAGCAATATCTTTCAACTGCACCTTTATTGATGAAGCCCGAGGATGGTGAACCATTATCCCTGTATCTTGCAGTGTCAGGGAATGCAGTATGTTAGGGATAGATTTTCTAAACCTAAGGATCACGGATCCTTAAGTACTGCCATGATCATGGATCCTCAATTCTGGTTGAATTAAGGATCCTCAGAAGACATTGTAGGATCAGGATCCAGGATCCTCATTGTTATCCTTATACTAACGATTGCCTTCATTATGTTTAAGTTTGTTTTGCAGGAGTATACACATTGGACTTGGTCTTGCTGATATTCTTGGGGAATATGCCCTCAATATTCCGCACGTGCATGGCTTGGTGACCATTTTAGAAGTCGTGGGGAGCTTGCACATTTAGCGGATAGTTAGTTATTTAAGTTATTTCTATTTTTAAAGGGGATAACAAGCTTGAGTTAGAACAATTAAGCAAACACACACACTCAAACAGCTCTCAACAGTTCATTGGTGATTTCATACACATTGCACTATAGTGATCCTTGTAACAAGCTTGTTATCATCCCGAGTTGTAACAATCATATGTTTGATTATAGTTGGTGATCGATAGTTTCCATCACCCGAGGTTTTTTATGCCGGAGATCAACTCTTGATCAAGGGCTTTTTCCTCGTATAAATCCTTGTGTCACTTGTTCATTTCATTTTGCAAGTTATTCATACGTTTGTTCATTGATTCAAGCATCACACCTCACAACAAAAGATTTGGTTGCATTATCCTAGCTTGATTTTTGAGCAATACAGTTTGGCGCCCATCATGGGGTAATTGGTGCTTCATTTCTGAGAAATTTTGTTCATTGTGTTCATTTCGATTCATTATCTTCAACCAGGTGGCTTCTTCAGCAAAGAACACTTCAAGTTCCATGCCGGCAATCGCTTATTCACAGGGCGTTCCACCTTTGCCTCCACCACCTTTTGGATCTCAGAAGAATGCTGAGAATCCTGCGAAGAAACCGACCTCTGTTTTCTCAAAACCACCAACTTCTGCTGTTTCTTCTAACCCTACTAACAGTGATCTTTTTACTTTGATTTTGCAGATGAGGGATCACATATAAGAGCAGGATAAAACCAATGAAAGGATCCTCTGGGAGATTGGTGACATCAAGAAACGGAAGAAATCAGGGGAGGATCACTCTCCTCTGATGCCGAGGTCGTTGAATTTCGACACTCCGGTCGTAACTGCCCAGCAATCTGCAGCTCCATATATCCAATACTGGGGTGGATCAATAAGAATGCGCTCTGGATCATCGGCAATGACTCAAGCTCTAGGATCCTATTTTCAACCTTCAGGGTCCTTTTTCCAGCGTCAGGGATCCTCTCAGGTTCAGGGATCCTCTCAGGTTCAAGGATCCTCTCAGGTTCAAGGATCCTCCTTTCAGGTCCAAGGATCCTCATCTCAGGTTTACAGATCCATGGATTATCCTCCAAGACCCCTATTCACAGCACATCAAGGATCTAACATATTCCCGGATCAAGGATTCTTAAGAAGTGTGCAATCCAGAAGTACAAATGTTCATCAAGGAGACTTCATTCCTATGCAGACCATTGCTTCTTCTGGTCCTTCAGTCATACCAGAATCTCGCCAATATGGATTCACATCTGGAATTCCAAACTTGAATCCTTCGGGAGGTAACACTTTTAATAATTCTTATAACACTAACCATGGCTTTGTGCAGGACACAGGTATCAGTCAAGCTATGGCTAGGGAATTACAGAAACTAAAGGATATGATATCCAGCGTTCCAGGAGTGGTTAAGCCCATTCCTGAAATTGCAGATGGAAGCCACAGGTTATCTCGCTTTGCACCGCCCATTTGTGATGCAGAAATCCCAAAGAGGTTTCAAATACCAACCATGAAACTATATGATGGCTCAACGGATCCAGAAGAACATGTAGCTCAATATAGAGAAAGGATGGAGATCAATCCCATCCCGGAGAGGTTAAAAGAAGCATGTCTATGCAAGGGTTTCGGATCCACATTAACAGGATCAGCTCTTAAATGGATGCTAAGTCTTCCCCCTTACTCTATTACTTCATTTGCTAATTTAGTTAATCTGTTTAATAGTCAATTCTCAAGTAGTAGAAATATTGAACGATTAACTAGTGATCTGTATAGGGTAACACAAGGTCAAAATGACTTACTTAGAGATTATATCACTAAGTTTAGTAAAGAATCCTTAGATATTCCTAATTTGGATATTGCCACAGTTGTAGAAGCCTTTAAAATGGGTTTACTTAGGGATTCGTTACTCTATGATGATCTTGTCATGACCCCATGCAGGAATCTTGATGAAGTGAGAACCAGGGCCCTCATATTCATCGGATTAGAGGACGATAAGAGGATCCAGGAAAGACTGGCAGGATCCTCGAAACAGGAAAAACAAGGATCCTACTTCAGGAACAACAAGTCCAAGTCTTACAACAAGACTGACAACCAAAGCGTGCATGCAGTGGAACAGGAAGAGGATGATGAGGATTATCCTCCCATTTCTGAATATTGTTTTTCTGTCGATAACAATGAACTAATTCTTGCAATGCAGAATCTAGGTGAGAAAGCAAGATGGCCTAGAAAAAGTGATAAACCAGCTGCAACAAAAGACAAGTCCAAATGGTGTGCATATCATGAGGATTTCGGACATCTCACTGAAGAATGTATTGTACTTAGAAAAGAAATTAGTTACTTGTTAAGCAAGGGGCATTTGAAGGAGATTTTGGGAAGAAAAAAGTCAAGGATTCAAGATCCTGAAAAGGTTCCAGAAAGAGCTCCTGCTCCTCCGGAAGATGCACAAGTTATAAACTTCATATCTGGTGGATCAGACATTTGTGGTACTTCCTTTTCAGCAGCCCAAAGACATGCCAAGGAAACCAAGATAGATAATGGGGATAGACCCATCCGAACTTCTACTGTTACACAGGAAAAAGTTATAACTTTTAATGAGGATGATTGTGTTGACGTCCAGGATCCTCATCATGATGGTCTTGTTATTACCTTATTTATATCTAACCATTTTGTTTGCAGTATCTTAATAGATGGAGGAAGCTCAGTAAACATCATTCAGCTTGATGTCCTCAAGAAAATGAACATCCCTGTATCAGATATTGTCCCAAGATCCTCAGTTCTTGTGGGATTCAGCGGAGAAACCAAAAATACATTGGGGGATATTAAACTTCCCATCTACATTGAAGGGCTTCATTCTTATCAAAAATTTTGTGTTATAGATTGCTTATCCTGTTGCAATGTTATCCTTGGCAGGCCATGGATACATGACATGAAGGCAGTTGCATCTACATATCATCAATGTGTGAAGCTTCCTAGTCCATGGGGAGTGATAAAGATTGAGAGTGACCAACAAGATGCAAAGAATTGCTATACCTCATCAATGAAGCCAGCCTCAAGACCAAGGGAGCAATAGCAACTAAAGTATCCTCCAAGAGACGTCTTGGAGGCAAGAGAACAGGATGTGAAAGATATCCTTATGGATCCTCATGATCCTGAATCCAAAGTCTTCATAGGATCAGGGATCCTCAGCAACATTGAACAGGATCTAGTATCCTTCCTTAAGAGGAGAAAAACTACCTTTGCCTGGAAGCATGAAGACATGATAGGTATCTCTAAAGATATAATTACTCATAAGCTTGGCATTGACAGGTCATTCAAGCCCATACATCAGAAGAGGAGGAAGTTTTCACCTGAGAGGAATGCTATTATCCAGGAGGAGGTAGACAAATTACTCCGAGCAGGTATTGTTTTGGTCAAAAATCAAGCAATGATAATGCAACCAAACTTTCTGTTGTGAGGTATGATGCTTGAATTGATGAACAACAATAAGGATCACTATGAAATGTAATGAACGAATGACACGAAGATTTATACGAGGAAAAAGCCCTTGATCAATGAATGATCTCCGGCATAAAAAACCTCGGGTGATGGAAACTACCGATCACCAACTCAAATTAAACAAGAAATGTAATACAACTTCGGATGATAGCGAGCTAAGTACAAGGATCACTATAGTGTATTGTGTAAAAAAGTGTATAATCGCCCAGTGAGTTAACGAGAGCTGGTGAGAGCAGTTGTAAGAGTGTGTGTGTAGCCAAAAATAGCCAAGTGTTTTCTAATTAGCTCGCTACCCCTTTAAAAATGGAAAATATCTACACTAACTAACATTCTGCAAATGGTGCAAGTCCTCCACGACTCCATAACGTCCACTTTTTGCCAGGCACATGTGGAATAAACATAGAATATGCCCCAGGAATATCGCCAAAACCAAGTCCAAGCTGGTACTCCTGCAAAACAGTTTCGAATTCAAAGTAGACAACCGTTAGTACAAGGATCCTTATGATGATCCATGATCCTGATCCTGCAATACTTCTGAGGATCACCAATTCAAACAGAAGTAAGGATCACTAAGCCCAACAGCAATTGAGGATCACCGATCATTTAGAAATCCACCCCTAACAATTGCCCCCAAAATATAAGGAGTAATTATGTAAATAAACGAGTTATATTTTGTTCTTATCCGCAATTAACCAACGGATAACTAGCCGTTGTAATCGGACTAGCCATTACGAACATGACGTCACTGAGGTGACCATCCTGCAAAATCATCATTATAAATAGGAGTTAGAGATAGGGATCAATCTGCATTTAAATTCAAGAGAAACTTCCTTTAAATTCATATCCGAAGATCAAACAGGTATCACTTTTTCTCTTCTTCCTTTACGTTTTCTTTCTCTGCCCCTTCTTTCTTCACCTTCTTCACAATCAAGATGATGCTAAGATCCTCACCGGCGAAGGATCACAAGAAGGACAGTCCCCTTAAGAGCCAGGGGATCATCAAAGATTTGGCGAATGAAAGGTGCTGCTTCACTAATCCACAAATAGACAGAATCCGATGTTGCTTTCCGGCGAACACCTATTTCAAGCCATTTGACCCCACCGTTCTAAGTGGCTATATCTCTGAAACTTGGGTAGCTTTCCCGGTCACACCGTTCACAATAGGATACACGTATCCTTTCCCTGAATTCACCCAGTCTTTCTTCTCCCACACCGGCATCTCCTACATTCAAGCTATGACAATGATCTGGAGGTCCTATATACCCTTGAAAGGATCATTGAGCAAGAAGGAATTGCCCTAGGAATGTCGGAGTTGGCAGAGATGTATGATCTCACAACATTTGGATCCCACCGATACTTATTAAAGCGTAAACCCGGTGAAGAACACCCCATCTTCAAAGCCACTAAGAATGATACTAACTGGAAACGGAGATTCTTCTTTGTCAGAAGGGATTATATCCCTGATGGAAAGGATCTGCCAAGGAAGTGGTCCACCCATGGTAGGATAGAGGATCTTGAGAAGGATCACCTGTAGGACCAGTTTTGACACCGAAACGATTGCGAAACGAACGTGAAACGTGCGGAATCCGTACACGAACGCGACCTAACACACGTGACGTAATATAGACGTGATTCTATTATAAATCTGATATTGTACAGCACCTTGAATCACAATGACAACACTTTCTCTCTCTAGATTCTCTCTCTACATCTAGAAAGCTCCAAAATGACAAATGTAGCAAAAGTCTTTAATCTAAACATAAAGCTCCTATTTATAGGCCTTGGCTTTTAATGAGATTTCTCATTAATTACAATATTGCCACCTTGCCTTTTGTCTAGATATTTCATCATAACGACTCGTTTTCTTATGTTTCTCTCTACGGCTCGGATTGACGAAGGCTATAGACATAAATGTACTAACAGACTCCCCCTTGGATATTGCCGTAGTCAATCTCGATCATTGAGTCAAACTCGTAGCGTCTTCTTTTTCTCTCTCTCTCTTTGAATCTTCTTGAACAGAATCCCGGTGGATCTGTCTTCAGCTTCTCCTTTCTATAGACTCTTTTCTTCATCAGGCTCCCCCTTTCGTCAAGCTTCCGTGCTTTAGGGATCGACGCCTTACTTTAAGGTTACAAGCTCCCCCTTTCTTTGAGCTCATCTTCAGACTCCCCCTTAGACTCGGCTTTTGGGATCGTAGTCTGGTATCTCATCTGCAATCACTCAAACATTTATAAGTAATAGCATTTCAAATTTCAACTATCCAGGAAATGTAACCTGGCTCACTCAAACATTCTAAACAAACAATTTTCATGAATTTGGCAGTTTCATCGAATCGAATCGGAAACTAGCTCTATAACAGTATAAGCATCCAAATCCCTCACAGTTAATCAACCAAGTCCAAACTAATGACCTTGGAGATATCACAAACTGTTTTTGATTTTTTCTTTTTAATTCAAGTTTCAAATTAATGAACTTGTTTTATTTTCAGAAACACAATCAGCTTACTTAGATTTTGAAACTCAGCACTCAGACATCGGTTGTCGAAATTAAAGCAGAATCAAAAAACTTTTTGTTTTTTCTAAAAATATAAAGCAGTAAAGAAATATGTACAAACATATTTACAGACAATATTTTTGTTTTACGTATGCATCAGAGGCTTATATCAGTTTTTGACAAGTCACAAGTACCATTGAGCTTAGTTACACAGTAAGAATTAAACAAATCACTTAGATTGTCGATATACTGATCCACTTAAATTTTCACACAAAGTTCAACTTAATCAGGATACGAATTATGTATTTTAAGAACTTAAACTCATTCATGTGTCCCACCTCTTGAATATACTCCCGTATCCAGATCCCAATATTCAGTCTTACAGGCAATTATAGCACAAATGATATCTGTAAGGGTTAATAAATTATGAAGAATCATGAGAGCTCAGGTCAGAACAACCGTTCAGCAGAGAGATCATGACTCAACTTGGGTGTGTCCCCTTTAGAGGATCTTTTTTACAACAACATTGCTAAGCAATTTTATTGTCTTATCATATATGCTGAGGGTGATGCTATGTTTCAAGCATTTGCGGAAAGTATTATTCGAGGACTAGGTCAGAACTTCCATTCAGCAGAAGTCCCGGAATAATACCCCAGACATCATTGAGTATAAAAACCTAGTATATCAGATTATGAGACCTTTCAAACGATATTTCAGGGGTTACCTATATATTCAAGTAGTGTTCCCCACGAAATAAGCAAGTGTTTGAATTTAGGTTTATATCCCGAAAAAGTTTACTAAATGTATAAAAATCTACCGACACATCCACAGTGAGATCGTTTAACACATTTAAACTTTCCATTTCTTTAGCGTACTGTAACTGTCTACTGATGTACTATCATTTCCTCTTTTTACGCAAAAACTCAATTTTCAATTTTATCATGTTTTTGCCTTTTTCAAATTTTCAAATGTTTTTGTATTTTCTAACAATATTACTCCCCCTAAAATGCAAAATCATATAAAGAAAATTTGACAACCAACACTGATAGCTTTGTCTCACCATCCATTTTCTGCATCTCATGCTCTGTTTTGCAGAAAATATAACACTTTAAGCAGAAAATATAACATACCCCCATGATTTACAACCCATTGATTTTTACAGTTTGAAAACCGTTTTTCAATCTGATGATAGTAATCATGTTTGTTCAGCCGTGAGGGTTTCGGCATATTCAATCAACACATATTTTTATATTTTTGAATATTTGACAAAAATTGAAAACAAACATATTTTTGGTTTTTCAAATTTTTCAATTTTTAGGATTTTTGAAATATTGTTTATTTATTTACAGAAAAACATATAAACTTCCAGTTTCAACCAACACAGGATCCAGCAGCAGCCTCCTCCTCTTGTTGTGCCAGGCTGCTCCAAGTTCCAATTTTACAATCTTTAGAATTGTTGAGCACCTGCACATTCAACTAACTGAATTACTTGAACAATTTAGCCCAGGTATGTTGAACCTTAGGCATTTCAACACAATAATTTTCATTCAATGCTGGAAATTCTTTGTCATTTTTCACAAAAACTTTCTCAATTTTAACTTCAACTTTCTCATCTTTTACCAAATCAACTTGTTTCTTAACAGACCATGTCTGACCTTTTGGTGTACCTCGTTTGTAAAAATGTGAATCTTTTTGAACATTTTGATTTTGAACAACAACTTTTGGTTTCCAAAACTGTTGTGATTTTGTCATATCAACTGTTGTTTTCCAACTCTGTGTTGTTCCGAATCTGGGTGTGTGAGAATTCCACGTCTGTCTTGAATCAAACCTATATGGGTTTGACTTCCAAGTTTGGTTCGAAACAAACTTGTTTGTGTTGTACCTCCAAGTTTGTTTTGAATCAAATCTGGTTGACCTTTGTCTCACATTCTCAGATTTTTGTTTCTCAGCATCAATCTTCGTTTTGTCAACATCCACAGGTTTTAGATTTGAACACTTGCGTGCAAGATGTCCTTTTTTATCACATTTGAAACATGTTCTCATGGACACATCTTTGACCTGTGGTTGTTGCCTTTTCTTTTGATCAAAGAACTCATCATTAGACTGTCTCATTTTAAGTTCTTTTTCTTCTGCTAAACTGTTTCCCTGAACAAAACTCATTTTAGCTTGAAAATTCGGCGTGTCAATGTTATTCCGATGTTGTTTCTTCTTATAACCCAACCCAGCCTTCATGTTCTTCTTTTTGAAACCAGGTTTGTTATACGAACCTCTATGACTCTTACCAGCAAACTTTGAAATTTCAGACTTTTCAATCTCAACCATTTTGAAAACTATATCAACCTTTTCTGAAATCACATTCTGAATCGGGAATACAACATCTAAGAACAATTTGTCTGATCCAATCATGGTATAAACCAATCCTTTTGAATCATCATTCAAATTTTTCTCAGATTTTATGTTTTTCAGATATTCATCATGAAGATTTCCTTCATCTTCATCATG
Organism: Helianthus tuberosus; assembly: GCA_030545235.1. Classification (NCBI taxonomy): domain Eukaryota; kingdom Viridiplantae; phylum Streptophyta; class Magnoliopsida; order Asterales; family Asteraceae; genus Helianthus; species Helianthus tuberosus. The sequence continues at coordinate 26,920 of JARYGA010013710.1, forward strand.
TGATTCAGATTTACCTGTATCAACTGACTCTTCTTTTAACACATTTTCAACGACTTTACCTACCACCTCTGAATCATGAGAATCATCAGATTTAGAATAGATTATGTCAATGTTGTCTGGCAATTGATCTACCATGTTGAAAGCTTTTTCGACCTTTTCCTCATCATAAAATGCAAATTTTTCCGGTGGTGGAACTTGATGAAACTCTGAGCCAATGCCTTTCTTATTCTGCTCAGACTCACCATCACCCGGTTTTATATTGAAAATTCGTTCAAGCACATATGACGACATGTGGTAACTCTTTAACTTGTTGTTATCCTGTTCTAAATAAGCAATCTGTCGCTTTAGCTTAGCAACATCCTCAATATATGAATTAACAACATCTTGTTTTATAGCATACATTCGTTTAAGCTCTTTAGTTGTTTCAGAAAGATAATTCATTCTTGATTGAGCATATTTCATTTCGTCTTTTACTTTATCATATGACTCTTTTGTAATGTGATATGATAATTTCATTGAGTCATATTCCTTTTTCATTTCTTGACAAGCAATTTCTTTTTGTTCACATTCATTTGTCATTTTCAAAACATTTTCTTTCAAAACTTCATTTTCTTTCTCTAATTTGTTACATTTTTCTGAAAGTTTCTCATCATTTTCTTTAAAAACTTTTTCTTTTTCTAGCATTTCTTTGCATTTTTCTTTGAAAATCTTTTCAATTTTGTGAACTCAAGATCTCTTGTTCTAAATTGCTCATCTTTTTCAGTACAAGCTCTGCACGGTTCCATGCATTTCTTGCACTGATCAATCAGTTTCAAGTTTTCAGAATCAGAATTTACCTCAGTAATTGGCACTTTGGTGTTTTCAGCAACCTCTGTATGCTCAGCAATATTCTGCTTTTTCTTCAACACCGACTTCAACACCAACATTATCAGCTTCCTCATTCTCATTCTTTTCTTCTTTTTCTTCTTTCTTCACCTCTTCTTCAATCTGTTGTTCTTCAGTAACAGCTTTCTCAACCTCTTTAATCACAACAACTTCTTCACTTTTGATTTCTTTCACAGCTTCAACTTCAATAGTTTCTGCTTTAACCTCTTTAGCAACTTTCTTCAGATTGTTCACCATTTCTTCAACATTCTTCTTCATTCTCTCCTCATCCCTTTTTCTTAGACACGATAACATAGCATATCTAATCTCCTTTTCAAATCTCTTAGCGTATGTGTCATCTTTCAATACATTTCTATAGTATTCAGCTTTCAACGGGACTTTGAGAAGAACATCATCGAAGATTATGTCTTTCTTGGGAACAACCGGTTCTCCTTCTCTGTTATAATAACATTCTCTCTTTTTATCCCATCTTTTGCTATCGACAGCCATCTCATACTCCTCCTGCATGTCATCCATTCTGTTGTAGACCACGTTTCTTTCTCTGTAGGTCTTCTCACTTAAGATCTCTTCTCGAGTTTTCTCTTTGATCTCAACTTTTTCTTCACGGATTTCAGCAGTGTCTTTATCTTTGTTTTCATCTTGAATCTCAGCAACAAAAACAAACTTTCTTTCTTCCGTCATAGCTCTCCCATTAGCTGTTTTACGAACATTCTCTAAACGATCTTCTTCTGGACAAACTGTGCTCCAGTCAAATCCTTCATCGGGATAGATTACTGCATATGCTCTTGACTTCTCTTTCGGTTTATCTTCAATCAACTTTGGCTCTTCTCTGCTTCGATGGTAGATTGCCTTTCGGTAGTAATCATCATTGAAAGGATGTTCATTTCCACCAACTGCAGAATTAGTGCATTCTCTCTTGAAATGACCTTTCTGCTTACATTTGAAACAGGTCACTTTGGATTTGTCAAATCCAAGCTTTGTTGAAGCACCTCCAAGCGATTGTTTCCCGGTAATCTACATATACCTCTGAGCTCTTCGGATACAACTAGCTAAACACCAATGGATGTCAATGAGCTCCATCTCTTCCGGATCAATCTGGTCGTAGTCTTCTTTGGTCAATTCAGAATTTCCAATTTTTCCAGCTACTAGACCTTCATATGACTCCAGAACAGATGCAAGGAAACTCATTTGCTGCTTCGCTGCATTTATGCTCATTGCAGGAGAATTCTTCAGTTTAAGAGCAATGTTGCACAGAATTTCTTCAGAATCATCAGAATTTGTCTTTGAAGATGAATGATATCCAGAATGATGACTTGTTGACATTGTTGGTGGTTCTTTCATCTTTTCACCACTAAATGTTGTTTTTGGTAAACCAACGCCTTTATCAGAAAGCACACTGCCTTTGTAGTACAAGCCAACGTTCTGTTGATGTGAAGACTCAGTCATCTTGTTTTGCTTTTGTAGCTCCAGATCATGACTTTCAATCTTTTCAAACAAAGAATCAAGAGTAATTGTATCATACAAAGCATCATTTTTCAAAATAAAAACAAACGTTTGCCACTGATCAGCTCGTGGTAACGCTTCAATCACTTTGTCTATCAATTCCTCTCTTGTTTTATTTATCTCTAATCTTTCCAATTCAATTTTAAGATGACAGAATCTCTCAATCATTTGCCTCACCGACTCTCCTTTTATGTTATCAAACAGATCAAATTCTTTCTTTAATAAAGCGATTTTGTTCTTTTTAATCTGTTTACCCCCTTCAGCTTTAACACGTAAAGCTTCCCAGACAGACTTAGATGACCCATCATGAGTTAGTAAAGCAAAAATATCATTTCTAATTGCTGACTAAATCAATGCTATCATTCTCTGTTCAGCTCCGTATTCAGCTTTATCTTCTCTGGAAAACTTCTTGAATACTAGATCTTCGCCTTTCTCGTCTTTTGGTTTTTCATACCCATACTCCAAGCAAAACCAACTTTCATGAGCATACGCTTTTGCCCAGTTGATAAAACGTTATTTCCAACAGGTATAATCCTCAATGCTATCAAGAGTTGGTGGCTTTGAGTGAGTTCCGTAAAAGTTATCATGCTTGATGTTTTCGTTGATCGCCTTCGTGATGGTTTTTGGTGTAATATTTGTAACCTCAGACGATTCGGTTGTTAACGCGTTGAAAAACGTGTTATAAAATTCCTCAGCCATGATGTAAACCTGACAATCACAAGAAAACAAACAAACACAATCAGTATACACAATATCAAATATCCTGAAACAGACTGATACTCAGTTGACGTGAAATAATCTCTACACGAAATTTCACTTTTCAAGCGAAAAAGGAAATTCAAGCGAAATCACTTTGTTTGACAACTCAAGCGAAATCACAAGTTGACCACGAAATCAAGACTCAACAGCTTTCAAGCGAAATCCCAAGTTGACTCAAGACTCAACAGCTTTCAAGCGAAATCCCAAGTTGACCAGTTTGAAGCGAAATCAAGACTATACTGTTTCAAGCGAAATCAAATCTATGTTGTTTCAAGCGAAATCTGATTTTATGTACTATCTCAAGCGAAACCAAGACCAAACATCATGTTCAAGCGAAATCAGCAGCTTTTTCAAGCGAAATCCTTAAAATACTCAAGCGAAATCTGACTTATAAGGATTTCACTTGAAATTTTCAAGCGAAATCTTGTTGTTTGTTACGAAGTCGGACACAAAAAATCGAAATTCTCCTAAACGACTAGGAATTTGAATCTGAAACTTGGCAGGATTGTAGATCAACTGTTTTCGCACAATATTCTAAAAAATCAGCCGATTCGGACCGTAAAATCTCGTTCAATTTGTCGAAAAACCGTAGAAAACGTGAAAGAATAAGTAGATGATGAAGAAATGATGCAATTCAGATCTGAAAACGCTGTAATCTGGTACGAATCTTGTTGTTTGATCAACGCAATCGAGCTCCTGCTCTGATACCACTTGTAGGACCGGTTTTGACTCCGAAACGATTGCGAAACGAACGTGAAACGTGCGGAATCCGTACACGAACATGAATTAACACATGTGACATAATATAGACGTGATTCTATTATAAATCTGATATTGTACAGCACCTTGAATCACAATGACAACACTTTCTCTCTCTAGATTCTCTCTCTAGATCTAGAAAGCTCCAAAATGACAAATGTAGCAAAAGTCTTTAATCTAAACATAAAGCTCCTATTTATAGGCCTTGGCTTTTAATGAGATTTCTCATTAATTACAATATTGCCACGTTGCCTTTTGTCTAGATATTTCATCATAACGACTCGTTTTCTTCTGTTTCTCTCTACGGCTCGGATTGACGAAGGCTATAGACATAAATGTACTAACATCACCAAATAACCTTGTTTCTATATAAGGATCACTAACACCCTTTTGTTTCCATTGTACAGCTATCTCTGTTTCGCACCTTATACCATCACCTGCCACCAAGGAAAGGCTCGCTGCTTTCAGAAGACTTGATCCTGCAACAAGGTCATTCAAAACAAACACCCAGGATTCACAAGAAGTATCCTCAGGTTCTGTCACGATGTCAAGTAAGTATCTTGTGTTTTGTATAGTCAAATATTTAAATAAATAGTTGAATAGAAATAGGATCAGGATACTTATATGTTTTGAATGTGTAGGCGCTGGGAAATCCTCGAAATCTGCCTCCAAATTCAGTGTAACTGATCTTGACATTGTCAGATCCTCAAAGAAAAACTCTGCTGCTAGCCCTTCCATTGTAATCCCCAAGGCTACCACTTCAAAGGGAAGAGGTGGAAAGAAAAGAAAAACCTCTGAAGCTGACAACCTTCAAGGCTTGCCTCTGATCCGCCATCAATTCCTCGAGTACTTTAATGATGTAAGGATCACTGATTCAGCTTAGTTATCCTATCTACTTGAGGATCATATGATCCTAACTTTGCATTGTCTTGTTTGCAGAAATTTGCTGAAATTGAGGACTACGTTGGAAATGTTGAGGATCTTGAGGAGAAATACTCTGACCTCCAAAAGGTGGCGGTGCTCAAGGATCACAAGATTGCATCTCTTGAAAAGGATCTCAATGATGACAAAACTCAGCTAGTTGCAACCCAGATCAATGCTGACTATGAGAAGCACGAGATCACACAGGATGCTAAAGTCTCCGCTGCCATTGCCATGTACAAGACCAAACTGCAGATGGCCCAAGAAGCTCAGGATCCTGCCTTTGATGGGAGCAACTGGGACATGGAAGGCAGGAAGGCCAGGCTGGCTGAGTTGGAGGATGAGGATGAGGCTAACGAGGTTCTGGCAATCGAGGCTAGTGGCAGCGGCAAGGATCATGCGAAGGATACCGAAGCAGGAGGGGATGATGATGCAGCGAAGGTGTAGGCTGCTTGAATGGGCGATGAAGGACATTTCTAGACGTAGCCGGAGCCCATTTTTTAAATTTGGTAGTTTGTTTTGGTTATGGTGTTTTCTGTTGAACAATGATGGGTTGTACTTAAACAGTAGTAATTAGGGCTAAGGATCATGGATCCTTGAACAATAGGCAGGATAATGGTGGTGGATGGATCCTCTGTTTGGGGGATGAAGCCACTCGTTATCCTTCCGTCTTTAATTTCCTACACTTGTTAGACCTATGAACAATGGACACCCTTTGCCAACCCATGTGGACGGGCCACGTTTTGCTGGTAGAAATGTGGGTTGGCAATTTTGACAACCTTAAAGGGTTTAATCTTTTGTGAATAAAATAACTTTAACTTTCTGGCTTATCCTGTGTTGATATCCTTGTTATCATTTTACTTTCCAACTGTTGTGATCTTCATTTTGTTTAAACTTATCAAGTAAAGAAAAATTTAAGAAATATCCCCAAAAAGTTTAGGATATGATCAAGGATCATATATCCCATAGCTGATTAGTTTTGAAAAGTTATATAGTTTAAGGATCACAAGTTCAGTTGTCAAAAGATAAGGGTTATTTAAACAAATAATGAATAGAATCAAAATAGTTAAGGATCATACCTGAGAATCCAAGTTAGGATCCTAACCTTTAACAATTGCAAACAGGATAATCCAAAAGACAAACCTTAGTAAAAGGTAAGGATCAAGGATCCTTGGTCATTTATCTCCAAAAACCTGAAATAAGGTACAACTTGGGACTAAGCCAACATAGGATAAGAGTTAGTAACTGGGGACAAGCCCAACAATTCTAGGGACAAGCCAAATATACTAGGGACAAGCCCAAATGATAACTGGGGACAAGCCCAAAGGATAACTGGGGACAAGCCCAAAGGATAACTGGGGACAAGCCCAAAGGATCGTATGTAAACTGGAGTATGGCCCTCACTGGCTACTATCCAAACTTAGTGACACGAAAATGCCAAAACCTTAGCTAACGTGAAAACGTTAGAAACCTTAGGAACGGATGTATGGTACGTCTACCATTATACATAGGATCCTGAATATAGCCAGTACAATGAAATTGTCAGCCCCCAAAGCGAGTACTGGTCCCATTGCCATGAACTATACCAGGATCATCGTGCGCTACTAGCGAAACTGGGGACAGGCCCAAACTGGGGTCAAGCCCAAATAACTGGGGTCAAGCCTAAATAATTGAATACTTATGTGGATACTCAATCCTTAGTTAAGGATACCTGAACCTTCAAAACTCAGAATCAAGTGAAAGGAGGATAAAGGATGCAGGATCCTTATCCATATATAAGAGAATAAAAGAATGAAATAGTTTGAGATTAGAATGTTACTAGAAAGAGGATCATCTGTCTGTAAGGATCCTTCAAGGATACTTGTCGAATGAGGATCATAGATCCTTATCACATGAAATATTTCTTCAAATGGATAGCATTCCAAGCTCTTGGTAGCAAATCACCTTCCATTGTTAGCAATCGATATGCCCCCTTTCCTGCCTCAGATTCAATCAAATAGGGGCCTTCCCATTTTGGTGCCAATTTTCCATCAGCAGGATTGGTAGTATTCTGAAATGCTTTCCTTAATACCATATCACCAACTTGGAATTTCCTGATCCTGACATTTTTGTTGTAGGCTCCAGCCATCCTTTGTTGATAAATGGCCATCCTTATCCTTGCCAAATCCCTGATTTCTTCTATAGTATCCAAGTCTTGAACCAAGTTTTCAGCATTTTCTCCAGGATCACGAATGCTTGTTCCTGCAGTTGGAACCACCATCTCTGTAGGGATCACTGATTCTGCCCCCAAATACTAAAGAAAATGGAGTTTGGCCTGTAGCATTTTTGGGAGTTGTCCTATCAGCCCAAAGCACATAAGGTAGTTCTTCTGCCCATTTTCCTTTCTTGGATCCAAGCTTCTTCTTCAAATTGTTGATGATGATCTTATTGGATGATTCTGCCTGACCATTAGCTTGTGGGTAGACTGGTGTTGATGTTATCAGCTTAATCCCCCAACTGTCACAAAAGTTAGTGGTTCTATTCCCAATAAATTGGGATCCATTATCACAAATAATCTCAGAAGGGATACCAAATCTAGTAATAATGTTTCTTTTAATAAAGGATATAACTTCCTTTTCTCTGACTTGAGCAAAGGCTTCAGCCTCTATCCACTTAGAGAAGTAATCAGTCATAGCAAGCATGAATACTTTTCCAACAGGTGCCTTAGGAAGTTTTCCCACTATATCCATTCCCCATCTCATGAATGGCCAGGAAGAGGATATAGGATGCAAGAGCTCTGCTGGTTGGTGAAGGATATTACTATGCCTCTGACAAGGATCACACTTCTTGGCATACTCCACAGCATCCTTCTTCATAGTGGGTCAGTAGTATCCTGTCCTCAGGATCCTTGAAAATAATGCCCTGCCCCTAGTGTGGTTTCCACAATCTCCTTCATGGAAATCCTTTAGGACTTCTTGGATTTCAGGATCCTCAATACATCTTAGATATGGTCCTGCAAGAGATCGTTTATACAACATATTATTCAATATTGTAAATTGGGATACCTTAATTTTGAAAGCCCTTGGGTTTTCTCATGTAGGAATTTCTCCATGTTGTATGTATCTCATGATCGGGAGAATCCATGATCCTGAATGAGGTTGAGTATCCTCACTAGGGATGACCACAGAATCTTCTCCTATCTCCATGGCTACATGATCCTCGATAGCAGGGGTCAGGATATGGATAATAGGGATCTTGATATCCTCAGGGATCTTCAAAGATGATCCTAGATTGGCTAATGCATCGGCTTCTGCATTCTCTTCCCTTGGTACCTGTGTCAAGCTAAATGATACAAAAGAGAGTGCCAATTCTTTGACTATCTCCAAATATTTGATTAGCTTTTCACCTTTAACAGCATAGGATCCATTAAAGTGATTAGTGATCAGTAAAGAATCTACATGTACCTCAAGATACCTGATCCTCATATGCTTTGCAATTTGCAAACCAGCTATCAAGGCTTCATACTCAGCCTCATTGTTGGTAGTTTGAAATTCACAAGCTATGGAGTGGGGTATTATGTCCCCCTATGGCGATTTTAGTAGTATTCCAAGCCCTGTTCCTTTCACATTAGAGGCTCCATCAGTGAAGAGTATCCAAGGATCCTTAGTTTCTTCAAGTTGTTGGACTTCTAACTCAGCTTCCTTTTGCAAATCACTACTAAAATCTGCCACAAAGTCAGCTAAGGCTTGGGATTTGATGGCAGTCCTTGGTTCATATCTTATATCATATGCACTAAGCTTTACTGCCCACTTAGCCATCCGTCCTGACATCTCAGGTTTCCTGAGAACATTCTTAATTGGAAAATTAGTCTTAACAATAATGGCATGAGTCTCAAAATAATGTCTTAAGTTAGTGGATGCCATAATTAATGCAAGGATAAGTTTTTCTAAATGTGAATACCTGGATTCAGCATCAAGTAAGCTCTTACTTACATAATAAACAGGATGTTGTGTACCTTGGTGATCCTTAACAAGGACCGCACTTACTGCTTTTGAGGATACTGCTAGGTACAAGGATAATACATCCCCTTTTTCTGGTTTCATCAAGGCTGGGGCTGAGGATAAGTAATCTTTAAGAGCTTTGAGGGCACCTTCATGCTTCTCAGTCCATTCGAATTTCTTGTTCTTCCTCGGGATATCATAGAATTCCTTACACTTTTCTAAGGATTTAGATATGAATATGTTCAAGGCTGCGATCCTGCCCATCAATCTTTGCACATCCCTAGAATTGGCAGGAGATTTGATATTCTCAATAGCCTTAATTTGTTCTGGACTTGCTTCAATGCCCCTCTTTGTTACCATATAGCCTAAGAATTTACCTGCCTTAACACCAAAATGACACTTAGAAGGATTTAGTTTCATATTAAATTTATCAAGGATATTGAATGCTTCCTCCAAGTCTTTAAGGTGATCCTCAGCTTTCTTGGACTTAACCACCATGTCATCAATAGAGACTTCCATAGTGTGTCCAATTTGTTCCTTGAACATCATATTGACTAGCCTTTGATAAGTAGCACCTGCATTCCTTAGTCCAAACGGCATAGCAATATAACAGTATATACCAGT
>JARYGA010013711.1:0-34537 GCA_030545235.1 Helianthus tuberosus
GTAGTTTAAGGGCTTACAATCCAGAAATTGTTTGTAGGTACAACCATTGGATGGGTTGTTGTTGTTGTTTGAGTTATTCCTGCTTGTTTCGGCGCGCGAGGCCTCATGATCTGCTATTGCCTTTGAAATGCGTTCCTGTAATTCTGCCTCAGTGGTAGGCAAACGTGTGTCCCGTCGTGGAGGCATATTCTAAAAGAAAATCATATTGGTCTGGTCATAATAAGTATAGTAAGTAAGTAATATGCTTATGTGGTAACACAATAACTCCTAACATCCCATGTCATATCGCAAAATAAATAATCCAATAACGCATGTAAATCACAATCAATGTAAGTAAGTAATCATCCTAGTCTTCCCCAGACTATCCCACCCAGTCTCTTAGACTGAACTCCCTAGTTTCTCAGACTAACTCCCTGGCCTCTAAGACCAAAACCTCCCCAATCTCTAAGATTGAACCCCTCAGTCTCTAAGACTTGATGTGTAGGAAGCGGTATGTTAAAAAAACTTGTAAAAATGGTTAAATAAAGACTGACTCAAAAACTAAACTTTTTGACATGCTTTGGCCTAATAGGTATCGGTACTCTCATTGATAGTCCCCAGGTAGGCAACGGGTCCTTTTATTTGGATTTGTACGAATGCCAGCCTAGATAGGAGTTCTCAACTAACGATACTTAACCCTTCCAGTTACTACATGTCCGACACGAAAAACACATGTTTTTAAAAGAAACGTTTGTACCCTGGATCTAAAAACTTGTATATGCAATGTAAAAATGTTTTCGTGAGAGCCCTGATGATCATAGTCTAGACTCGAGAAAGAATCCTAGTTCGCTATGATCGAGGCTCTGATAGCAAGCTGTCACACCCTGGCTTTTGCGGAAGCGTGGGTTTATTTGGTGTGACTTCTTAATACCATAGCAACAATCACAACAATGCTATATGATAAAAATACGAGATGTTCATCCATTAATAAAAGTGAGAAAATACCTCCATAACATTGTTTAGAAACATCGACATTTGAAATAAGTTACAAACCATAAATTATTTAAAACGTGTTCATAAGACACCCAAAAGACTTTAGATAAGACGAGGTTTAGAGACATGTAACCCTTCCAGGAATAGGTTACACCTCTTAAACTTCACAACTCTGGATGACATCTATTATCCAACGCAGCTAGACACATGCATACCCTGCCAGATCCTGCTAGTTCCCTGAAATACATGTAGTTTGAAAAATCAACAAAAAGGTTGAGTGAGTTCATGTGTAAGTCTGTGTATATAAGCCTTTAAAATATGTCTTGTGTGTATAAATGTCCCTGGTATGTAGCAATAAAGGAAAAAGAGATCACTAATGGGTTGCAAAGCCATTAGTATGAGTGAAAAGGTGCAGGAAAACTCAAACCTAGCATATTTGTACCGGGCTTCCGGCTGGAAGACATAGTCACCTCTATCGGCCGCCCCGGCCTCATGGGTGTGGGCTTGCTATACCCAAATAGATCTATCACTCATGTCCTCAGTCCTACGACGAGGATTAATGGCCTTAAGTGTTGTGCCCACCATTCACAGTCTAGTAGTAAACCCTCCTTAAGCTAACCATACCATGTATAAAAATGTCTGTAATAGTTGTAACATGTATTCCACCCCCGAAGTATAAAACTGAAAACAGTTAAGAGAAAAAGGGGGAACATGAACTCACCTTATTTTGCAAGCGATTCCGAATACGCAAGTCAAGATTAAGGTGTCTGATAATAAGGAAACTCAAGTTGTCCTAATGAATCGTACATGAACAAGAATAATGTATCAATATTGAGGTCGTATAGTGTTGACGGGATTTGTTGAGCATTTATTGTATTTGATTGTGTTTAGATTAACAGAAGGATCTTGTGAATTTTATGTTTAGAGGGCTCGGAAAAATGAACATGATATAAAGGAATTATTTATGAAAAATATTTATTTATCATAAATAATAAAATTGCAAAAATGTACAATTGATTTTTTTTTTTTTGGGGTAAAGGGTTACCCCGGTGATTCTATTATAGACAACCGCCAAATAAGTACAAGTAGTGAGGATGAGTTCCCCACTAGTTCATATACAGGACATGCCCCATATATGTAAGCAAAGAGCAAAACAAACCAACAAACCAACTCAATCTAGCCTACTACAATCATGATGATTACTAACTAGTAGACAAACGAAAAAATCAAACAAACAACGACGTCAACCGCCATCATCAAAAATGAAATTGCTACCAGCTGGCAGCCCCTTAGGATGAAACAGAAGCCACCTATCCATTGGACTTTATGTGAGAGGTGCTTGCCCCTGTACTGGAAGACGAAGGATGTGTACTCGATGTCATAAACTCATTCGTTTCATCATATACAACCTCAACCTCGTCGTCGTCAGACTCCTCATTTAGCTCACGTCCCCCTTTATATCTCCCCTGGGAGGAACCCCCATTCCCCCCAACGAAACCAAGAGCACTAAACAAATTGTGTGTTTGAACCTTGGATGAACTAGTGGACCTCGCATTCACGGAGGAATAACTAACTGCCTTTTTCTTTTTATCCACAGGTCTATATTCAAACTTGGGCTTTTGATTGTTAACTTGAAAACCGCTCTTCTTTACATTCTTCTTTGTCTTAACTTCCGTATAACCATCCTCATCTACTTTTGGACTGTTTGTAGGAGGTTTCACTGTCGGTCGAATGCATTTTGGACACTCCTCAGAATTGTGCCCAAATACACAACAGTGGGCACATCTCGGTGGTTTCCATTCATATTCCACACGAATAGTCTCATTGACATACTTGTTCTCATCCAACTCAGGAATTGCCATGGTTAGAACCTCTGTAAAATCATGTTCAGCAGATATTTCAATCAGAGCCCTAGCATAGCTGCTCCTTCCCCAAGCCTCGTTACACATATCAATTGTATACGAATCCAACCGCAAAGGTGAACCAATTTTAGATGCCAGCATGCTTAATCCATCATCAGTATACGCCGAATCTCATGCAATTTAACCCAAACCGCAACCTTTTTAATATCTTCTTTTTTAAGAGTACTTGTAGGGGACCAAGTGTTGAGAAAAAGTGGTTTATTCCGAATCAGCCACGGACCCCCTTCAAGCACGTTATTCATACCCTTTCTGTCTTCAAACTTGAAGAAGAAAAACCCATTCGAGTTCATCATAGTTTTCTGAAGACCATGTTTCTTCCAATTTGTTCTCACAAAATATTCAACAACCGGATAAGCAATTCTATCCCCCAGGAAGTAACCATAAAGAGTATTCTCTAACCTATTGTTAACCTGACGAACAGAATCGATTGGTAGGACAACATCCACTCCATCCAAGGAGACATCCGACTTTAAAAATCGAAAATTAATATTAGGGACATGATCAGCCGACTCATTAGCATTCATTGCTGAGTTGTCAACATTCTGATTTTGATTTTGATTTGTCGAACCAAAATCCTCCTTAACACCTCCCTGATCAGCTTGTTTGTTTGACACAACATTAGCGTACGATTGATGTTGAGAATTAACTCAGGAGCTAGGACTAACATCATTCAATGGAAGCACAAAAGCTACTTTACGTTTATCAAAAACCTTAGCATATTGCTGATTAGGAGAATCCGAACGACCATAAGCGTGTTCAACATCATTCAATGGTAGCATAAAGGTTACCTTCTTATTCAGTTCAGAAACCCTAGCCGCCATGAGGGATGTTTGTCTTGGCTCAAATAGTTTCCCGTCGATATTCCTGATCTTCCTTGAAAGAACATCTGAGTTATCTGCATTCTGACCATCCATAACAACAGCCATAGAAAACAATGCCGACACCCTAGATGAAACACCTAAACCAATCAGAAAAACAAAGAAGAAATAGCGCCGATGAATTGCCGAAACCCTAAACTGAATATGGATAGCCGCTGGATATGGTTTGCCGAACCCTAAGTAGTAGCCGCACACTCCTTCGACAATCCGAAATCAAAGAAAACTGAAACCCTAAAAACAAAATCCTAATCTGATTTCAAATGATTATCTTCTAAGGATCGCTTGGATAATCCTAAGATGATAACCACGCTCAATCGAAATTAGGAAGAACAAGAATCAGATAGGGTTTCACGAGAATGCCCAGGTCGCCCAATTCGCCCAGAGAGCCTTCATCCTAATCTATGGCTTTTAGAGTTTGTCAAAATTTTACAATTGATTTAATATAAACATTTGTAATAATAAATCAAATATATTTAATTAGTATAATCAAATAACATAATTAAATATAATGATTATTGGCAAAATATTGTACAAGTGATATAATTTATTTATATCAGAATAATTAAAAATAACATTTTTAATTATTGAACTTGAATATTACTGATTTAATTATATAAATATCGAAATTATATAAAATATCAGTAGCAACATTATTTTTGTAAAGATCAACACTTAAAATAATTAATCTGAAAATTTCAGAATTTAATTCCTAAAAATCGATTTATTATTAATTATTTAATAATAAACTCTTTTTTTTTTTTTTTTTTGGGTAAAGGTTTACATCGGTGATTCTATATATCAACAAACAATACAAAACAAGTAGTATGGAGAGTCCATACTAGTTCAAACATGGGACAATCCCCATGAAAGTACATCAAATAAAAGCAACAAATACTACTAGACTAGCATCTAGACAAAAACGAGAACCACACTAATCCGAATCACTCATCAGTCAAGTTTATTCCATGTATCCCCCAAGCGTTTAGCAGCTCTCGCACCTTCACAGTGTTCTTGAACTTCACAACCATAAGCTTATACCGAACCGTTTGCAGAATAACGTCACTTAGAACATCTGGAGGTTTTGTTTGGTTCTTGAAAAGCCTCGAATTTCGTTCTTGCCAAATAAAATAAAATATGTCGCCGCACCCAGCACTAGTTTACTAACAAACGTAGTTGCCGATTTTGAATGGATCCGGGCCGCCATCCATCCGATAATATCATCCCAAAACGGGCCTACATTCTCCATACCACACTTGGACCGAACCATGCTCCAAACTTGATCCGAATAGCTGCACTCAAAAAATAGATGATGGTGTGAATCAACATTTGCGTAACACATAAGACAGCACATCATGTTCATGTTTTTTCTTCTCGATATGTCCCATTGTAGGATTTTATCTTGAGTCAATAACTTCTGTCGAATAACCAGCCACATAAAGAAAGCATGTTTAGGAATGCAATGTGGGAACCAAACAAACTTAACCCAATCCACCTAAGAATTCCGCGGCCGAATCGAATGCCACACTTGAGCTGAAGAATGCTCCACTAAATCGTTGCCATCCTTCCACATCAGACGATCACGCTCATTAGGAACCGTATGAACATGATCAATTTGATTTAACACTGGAAAAAGATCTCTCCAAGCAACCGGCCAGCGCCAAACTCCATCTAAGTGAACCTCTAGAACCGTCGACGTAGTAGTGAAACCTGCCGATGCAATAGTTCTAGGCGACAGAAAATTACCCAACGGTCCCACTTGACACCAGTAATCATACCAAGCTGAAGTGTTGTTGCCATCTCCTAGCTTCGACCAAACAAACTCTCTAATAGTAGGGCGAAGTTGTAATAGTTTACGCCAGCTCCAACAACAATTAGAAACTGCATTGCAAATCCAAAAGCTTTTACCTCTTAGCCTGTATGAGTAAATCCAAGTTACCCATAAAGACTCGCGTTTGATCAAGATACTCCAAATATGAGAGGTCATTAAGGCTTTGTTTACATCCCCTATTCTATGAATACCCAAACCACCTTCAAACTTAGGGACACAAACGGACCTCCACGAGACCTTAGCCTTTCCTTTGTGAAACGAGCCTTTAGACGACCATAAGAAGTTCCTCATTTTCGCTTCCAACTCTAAGATAACCCGAGACGGAAGAATGAAAACAGAAGACCAATAAACATGCATCGCAGAGAGAACTGAATTAATAAGTTGAACTCTACCAGCAAAGGAGAGAAGCTTATTCCTCCAGCTCAAAATACGTTGATCTAACCTTTCCACCAATGCATTGCAATCTTTATAAAGAAGTCTAGAAGATATGAGTGGGACCCCCAAGTAACGAACGGCAACGATCCCTCCTCAAACGGCATAATATCTAAGATGTGGTCCTTGACATGAGTAGGCACGTTGCAGAAGAACCCCGTGCTTTTCTGAATACTAAGCACCAATCCTGACATGTTAGTAAACTTTGTAAGAGAGGACATAATAACCTTGGCCGAATTAACATCACCTCTTGCAAATAAGAAAAGATCATCTGCAAAACAAAGATTAATAATCCGTTGTTTCTCGCATTTATTATGAAACTTGAAAGAAGCATCTATCCGAGAAGCATGCTGAAGAATGCATGTTAGTGTCACACCCTGGCTTTGCGGAAGCGTGGGTTAATTTGGTGTGACTTCTTAATACCATAGCTTAATCACAACAAAGCTATATGAAAATAAAACCATGCAGATCATCCATTGATTTAAGTTTGAAAAGTAAAATACCACAACACTGTCTTAAGGCGTTGACACATGCAACGGAAATTACAACCTAATAACATAAAAACATTGTTTGAAAGACACAACCACAAACTTAAAATAGACGTAGCTTAAGAACTGTGACTCGTCCAGGTAAAAGCCACAACCCCTAAACTCGGATGATCCCATAACTCTACGCAGCGTGAAAACGTAGCATACCGTGCCAGATCCTTAGTTCCCTGAAATACATGTAAGTTGGAAAAATCAACAAAAATTGTTGATCGAGTTCATGTGTAGTGAGTATGTAAAACCTTTGTATGTATAAGAATCCCTGGTATGTAGCAAATAAGGAAAAAGAGATCACCAATGGTTTGCAAGGCCATTGATATGTGTGAAGTGCAAGTAGGAAGACTCAAACCTAGCGGATTTTGCGTTGGGCACAAAGTCACCCCGAGGTCCGTTCTGTTGGGCCTGGGGCTGGGCTCGCTACACCCAGATAGATCTACCGCTACTGTCCCTCGGTCCTACAATGAGGATTAATGGCCTCAAGTTGCGCCTACCCACTCACATGATCTAAGTAGTAACCCTCCTTACGCTAACCATACCATGTAAAAAGTACTCGTAATCATAGTAACATGTATTTCACCACCGTAGTTTAGAAAACTGAAAACAGTTAAGAGAAAAGGGGGACATGAACTCACCGTAGTGCGTCCTCGATAACAGCAACTCAAAATTCGGTCTGCAACACGACACCTACACGTACTAATATCTATTAGACGAACGGGCCGTGCCTTGGCTTAGTATTTAGGGTTTTGAGTTACGTTTCTTAATGTTATGCTTTGTCAAAATAATAATAATTATTTTGACTTAAACGAAGAATAGTTAGGTAACTATTCCGTATCCACACTTTTCAAGTATCATGTATTCGGTGACTTAGAGTATTGACGATATATATATATATTTAAGTCTCATTTCCGACACTTTGAAGTTTGGTGTCAAAACTCATGGCGAGGTTTACTTCCGAGAAATAAAGTTAAACATACTTGTTAGAAAAAAAAAAGAAATAATAATTTTTCTAAGTCCTGGAATTTTTAGAAAAATTCGCTAGAGTTTCCCCTAAAAACGGGGGTGCCCGTGCTAATACGCACATCGTTTTCTTTTGAAATCAAACCATGATCATCAACAATCATCCCTTACGTTTTGACACGCAAAATACTACCTTTGTCGTTTCATTTTCAATATATGAAAAACTGGACTGTTTTCGGACGATTAAATAAAATACTTAACTTATTCCAAAAATTCCCAAATTCTTACAGAACGTCCTAATCGACCCAAAAATTATTGTGTAAAAATATCGGGGTCCAGTTCATTATCAGTAATTTATAGAAAATCGTTTACCGAACTGTAATCAGATTTGTTACATTCTGATCGCAGTCTACGGAATAATTCGTTTAAAATTCCTTGTAAGTCCGTTTGTCGAAATACATCAGTGACCATCTTTGGTAAAAATTTCTGGGGCTGGTTCTGTTTAGGTTTCAAGTTGTGACTGAAAACATATGGCCCATTTTACTGCAGTTAAACTCAGCCTTAGCTGCTGTCATGAAAACAGACTTTTAAAATAGTAACCGACCTCAGAAAAATACGATTCCAGCGCCATTTTCTTCATTTTTCGAAAATACCCAATTTAGGCTTCAGAAATTCCGTTTTTCGATTTATTAAAGTCTGTTTACAGCCTGTTAAAGACGGCTGAAAAAGTAACTCAGCATGTTGTTTTGAAGTTTAAATGTTACTAAGTCGTATTAACAAGCGTCCGAACAACGGGTTTACCAAAAGCTTGACTATCAAACATCATATATGTATTAACCAACCTTAAACCAACAAGTTTTCATCTTTATGTATCAATCATGAGTAAACTTTTTATATGTAAATTTCATATAAATTTTTATGTTCATCTACTTGTTCTTGCCACTTTAATGATTTTAAACATACTACACCTTTTGATCATAGAAACGAGATGAAACAAGATTAACAAGAGTGTAACAAAGGACTTACTACTAGCTTATAGCTAGGGATGAATCTAGTGCAAAGTTGGCAAGAAAAAGATGGTGAAAAGTCTTGAAACAAGCTCCTTCAAGATGCACCTTCCATGGTTGAACTTCAAAGCTTAAATGGAACTTGTAAAATGGAAGAGATGGTGTGAAAGTGAGGGTGATGGTGGCGGTTTGTGTGGGAACCGAAAGTGAGAGGAAGAAAGTGAAGGAATGAGTGTGTAATCTTGAGGATATGATGGCAATCTAGAGAGCCATACTACTTATAATCATCTTGCATTTCTTTTAGATACTTACACAAGCAATCAATCTATTATTTTAATTAACAAATCACCCAGGTATGGAATGTAGATGTGGTGGATTCGGTTGTGGTAAACCGAAATGAGAGAGATAGTTGAGTGAAATGAGTGAAATCTTGTGAAGTGAGGTTAAGATCCATACACCATGCTTTAATAGATGTTCTCATATATTATGTCTAGATCAACAAGTAAAGTCTAATAAACAATTGAGATTTAATCAAGTGAGAAGATGTGAAGTATGGAAATGGTGATATGGTGGGTCCACTTGGGAACTAAAATCGTTGGGGGGGGGGGGGTATGTTTGCAAAAATTCTCCAACTAAAATGTAATGATAGTTTTTTTTTTTGGGTAAAGGGTTATCCCGGTGAATCTATTAAAATGAAACCGCAATGAAGAACAAGTAGTGAGGATGTGTTCCACACTAGTTCATATACAGGACATGCCCCATATATGTAAAACAAAACAAAAAACCAAAGACCTATAACACCCCATAACCTAGTCTACTATACATCATGACACGACATCTAGTAGACAAAAAATGCAAACCACAAAATGTAATGATAGTTGAAATCCAAGTATGATGATAATATGTAAGTTATTGGATTTTTAATGGGTGTTATGATAAACGGGGACCATGACTAGCCAAAAATAATAAAACTAAGTGTCTGCCAAAAATTTAGTGTCCCGGGTAATGTCTTTTTTTTTTTTGGGTAAAGGGTTACCCCGGTGATTTTATATATTCACAAAAAATAAAAACAAGTAGTGAGGAGACGTCCACACTAGTTCAAACATGAGACATACCCCGGTGATTTTTTGGGTAATGTCCGGTTATCCGGTTAGGTAACGTCCCGTAAGAGTGTTTAATTAGTCCACATAGGGTCTTTTATATATATTTTTGCAACACAAATTATTCCCGGCACTTAGGAAAATACACAGGACCGTTCTGCCATGTTTTTGCACTTTATTAGCAATTTAAAATGCTGAGTTTTGTGACAAAGTGCAGAATTTTATAGTTATCACATGTTTTAGGCACATCCGGTCACTATAACTATCACCTAGTGACGCAGTTCTACAATCCTCACCTCCCTACACTCACTACTGGTGCAGTAAACTATTCCCGGCTCATACTGGCCTTAGAGACAGTAATCTGTCTGATGCTGGCTATGTCAGCATGTTTACTGGGTATCCCGTATAGTGTGCTCACTGTGCTTTTGTGCATCAAGGTTGTCACTAAGGTTTGTGTGCAAATAATAGAGTGACAGTAACAAAGTATGATGCATGAACATGTATGTATCAGAAATCAGTAAGCAGTTTAATCACAGTTGTAAGCAAGCACAGTAATTAAGCAGTAATTAAATATTAATTTGTTCGTACGGATACCTGGTTTGGTGAGGGTTGTCACATTCTCCCCCCGTTAAAGAAATTTCGTCCCGAAATTTAAGTTCTGCTTCTATTTGCAGGGGTCTTTGGAAATAAATGGGGGTACTTCTCCTTCATTCGATCCTAACGTTCCCACGTGAATTCAGGCCCATGTCTCGCATTCCAACGAACTTTGACGAGTTTGACACTGCTCCTGCGAGTTTTGTTAACTTTCCAATCCGAGACCTCAACAGGTTCTTCAGTGAAGTGGAGCGTGTCGTCGATATGAACTTCGTCAGCAGGAATGATCACTGTATCTTGTGTTGGACTTTTTCTCAAATTGGATACATGGAATGTATCGTGAACACCATGGAGTTCAGCAGGTAGGTCCAACTTGTAGGCTACAAGCCCAATCCTTTGCAGAATTCTGAAAGGGCCAATGTAACGCGGATTCAACTTCCCACGCTTTCCGAAGCGTGCCACACCCTTCCAGGGTGAAACTTTCAATAAAACCATATCTCCAACTTGGAATTCCAAATGTTTCTGGTTTGGATCTGCATAGGCTTTCTGTCTGTCGCGAGCCGCTTCGATGCGTTTTCGAATCTGCGCAATCTTGTCTGTCGTCTCTTGGACGATTTCGGGACCAACAAGCTGCCTATCACCTGCGTCAGCCCAGCATAGGGGTGATCGACACTTGCGTCCGTAAAGAGCTTCAAATGGCGCGGCTCCAATACTGGTGTGGTAGCTGTTGTTGTATGAGAATTCGGCCAATGGTAACTGCTTATCCCAGCTACCACCAAGATCCATTACACATGCTCTCAGCATATCCTCCAATGTCTGAATAGTCCTTTCACTTTGGCCATCAGTTTGCGGATGAAATGCAGTACTTAGGTTCAATTGCGAGCCAAAAGCTTCTTGGAAGGATTGCCAAATCCTTGATACAAATCTCCCATCCCTATCAGAGATGATCGAGAGAGGCACCCCATGACGTGCAACGATTTCTCGCATGTATATTTCCGCAAGTTTACTCGTATTGTCCTTCTCTTTGATTGGCAAGAAGTGCGCAGACTTTGTTAGGCGGTCAACTATCACCCAAATAGTATCATGACCCCTGGGCGTCCTTGGCAACTTCGTTATAAAATCCATTGAAATCTGTTCCCATTTCCACTTGGGAATTTCAGGTTGTTGCAGAAGTCCCGAAGGCTTCTGTATTCAGCTTTCACCTTGGCACATGTCAAACATTTGCTAACATAAACAGCAACATCGCCCTTCATCCTGGGCCACCAATAATAGTCCTTAAGATCCTGGTACATCTTATCCGCACCGGGATGAATAGAGTACCGTGATTTGTGTGCCTCATCAAAAATAACTTTTCTCAACCCGCCGAACAGAGGAACCCAAATTCTTTTCATAAAACATAACGTTCCTTCCTCGTTTGGCACTAATTGCTTCTCCATCCCACGGAGATATTCTTCCTCAAGGTTTCTTTCCTTAAGAGCTTCTTTTTGCGCGGCACGAATGCGCAGGGAAAGATCTGTCTGGATAATCATCTCCAAAGCCCTAACCCTTATGGGCTTGATCCTTTCTTTACGACTTAGGGCATCGGCGACCACATTCGCCTTCCCTGGATGGTACTTTATCTCGCAGTCGTAATCGTTCAACAATTCGACCCAACGTCTTTGTCTCATGTTCAGCTCTTTCTGGTTGAATATGTGCTGTAAACTCTTGTGGTCTTTGAAAATTGTACACTTTGTACCATACAAGTAATGTCTCCAGATTTTCAGCGCAAATACCACTGCGCCTAGTTCTAAATCATGCATGGTATAATTCCTTTCATGAACTTTCAACTGGCGTGACGCGTAAGCTATAACTTTCTGGCGTTGCATCAACACGCAACCCAATCCTTGACGTGAGGCGTCACAGTATACCACGAAATCATCAGTACCCTCTGGTAGTGCTAAGATTGGCGCATTGCAGAGCTTGTCTTTCAGTAACTGGAATGCTTCCTCCTGTTTGATTCCCCAATCAAACTTCTTATCCTTCTGTGTGAGCGCGGTAAGGGGTTGAGCGATTTTAGAAAAATCCTCAATGAATCTTCGATAATAGCCAGCCAAACCTAAGAACTGGCGAATCTCGGTCGGCGTCTTTGGAATCTCCCAGCTCTTTATTGCCTCGATCTTTGTGGGATTCAACATGGATTCCATCCCCATTCACTACATGTCCAAGGAATTGGACTTCACGTAGCCAAAACTCGCACTTGGGGAATTTGGCATATAACTGTTCCTTTTTCAGCAATTCCAAAATAGCCCTTAAGTGCTGTTCGTGTTCAGCCTTTGTCTTTGAATAAATCAAAATATCGTCGATGAATACAATCACGAACTTATCGAGATACGGCTTGCAGACTCGGTTCATTAGGTCCAAAAAAACAGCAGGCGCGTTGGTTAGCCCAAACAGCATAACTAGGAACTCGTAATGTCCATAACGAGTTCTGAAGGCTGTTTTCGGGATACTCTCCTCTTGTATCCTTAGCTGATGGTATCCAGATCGAAGATCGATCTTAGAGTAAAAGCTTGAACCTTGCAATTGATCGAAAAGATCATCGATTCTTGGTAGAGGATACCGATTCTTGATGGTCAACTTGTTCAACTCCCGGTAGTCAATGCACATACGAAAACTACCGTCCTTCTTCTTAACAAACAGGACCGGAGCTCCCCAAGGTGAGAAGCTTGGTCTGATGAATCCTTTGTCTAGCAACTCTTGGAGTTGTGTCGATAATTCCTGCATCTCTGACGGTGCAAGTCTATAAGGTGCCCTAGCTACAGGCGCGGCGCCTGGAACTAAGTCTATACGGAACTCCACTTGCCTCTGGGGTGGCAATCCTGGCAAGTCCTCAGGGAAGACTTCAGGATACTCCCTTACGACAGGGATGTCTTCGATTTTCGGCTCAGCAGCTTTCTTATCCACGATGTGTGCCAAGAAGGCAGCACATCCATTCTGTAAACACTTACGGGCTTTCAGGCAGCTGATGATTCTTAAGGGCGTATCTCGCTTCTCCCCATGAACTACAATCATTTCACCATCCTCGGTTGGGATGCGTACGACCTTTTCGTGACAGACAATCTCGGCCTTGTTACTCGATAGCCAATCCGTTCCCACTACCACATCAAAGCTTCCCAACTCGACAGGTAGTAAGTCTAGCGTAAACTCGTGCCCTCCTAATTCAATCACACATCCTTGGACAACTTCACTGGTCTCAACTAGTTTCCCATTTGTTAATTCGATCGAATATGGGACGTCTAACTTACTAGGCGTCAAACCAAGAATATTCTTAAATTCTAATGACACGAAGCTATAATCGGCACCAGTATCAAACAAAATAGATGCAAAAGTTTTGGTTGTTAGAGAACGTACCAGTAATCACGCCTGGATCCTGGCATGCTTCACAAGCTTCGATGTCGGATGTTCTTTCACGGTCTTGTTTCAACTTCGGGCATTCCCTCTTAAGATGTCCAACGTCCCCACAATGGAAGCATCCTGGCACTCGGCCATTTCCTTTCCCATTTCCACCTTGAGCGTTGTTACTGTTTTCTGCTTGTCTGGGACTCTTCATCCCACAACCATCCTTGTTGTGTCCTTTCCTCCCGCACCTAGGCTTCCGACATCCACAATCGTGGTGATACTTGCACCTAGCACGTCTTGGTTTAGTTTCTAAGTAAATCTTATCATTGGTCTGTTTGTTGTTAGGGCAATCTTTCTTGAAATGCCCTTTGTCCCCGCAGTCAAAACAACCTCGAATAGATCTTTGTTCATCATTATTCGTTCGGGTATCTTCGGTGAGCTTCCTTTTGTTCTTTCCGGATGACTCTACCTGAGTCTCCTTGTCAGGGTTTGCAAGTTTTTCTAGTCTAATTGCTTCCGTAACGAGTGCCAAGCCCATCTTACTTGCAGCCATAGTTGTTGGTGGCGTAGATGCTGTCATTAAGCTCAGGACTTGAGGTGCCAGTTCCCAAATGAAATGTCCTAATTTCTTCAATTCTGGTTCCACCAAGTACGGAACGACTCGTGCCAAATCATTAAGTCTTTGCATGTATTCCAACATTTTTGGACCTTCCATCATCAGGCTCTGGTATTCACCTTCCAACCTCTGGGTTTCTGTTTGGGTGCAATACTTCTTACGCATTATTCCTTTCAACTCATCCCAAGTTAACGCGTATGAACTAGATGCATATACTTAGACATGCAATAGTGGTGAGATGGGGGCTCTGGGCGATTCTGGGCGATCCTGAGCGATTCTGCATAACTTTAGGTTCTTCAATCTGTCCCTGATCTTGTTTCAATTTTATTATCTTTAGGGGTTGGTTGTTTGAAGGATCGGCTTAGGGTTTCTACGCTACTGGTGCTGTTTCTCATGTTTCTTGATCTGATCAGATTTTTACATTAGAATCTGACTATACCGTGTTTAGGGTTTGGTTTCAATCTGAATTTGGTGTTGTCGATCAGATTAAGGTGTTAGTTCCGACGATTGTGTGATACCAATTGCAGACCGATTTGCATAATCATTCATTCTTAGGGTTTTGGTCGGCGATTCCAGCAGATCTGTTTTCTTTCAGCAAATCAATCCTTTTCATCTGAGATTCTTTTGATTGAGGGTTGCGGTTGCATAGTTGGGTTTGTGTTGCTGCGGTATGGATGATCAAAATGCAGAAAATTCAAATGTGTTTGCGAGGAAGATCAAGAATATTGACGGAAAACCATTTGAGCCAAGACAAACGTCTCTTATGGCTGATCGGGTTTCTAAATTGCCGCATAAGAAGGTATGTTTTATGCTACCGCTAAATGATACTGATCACGCTATTGGCTGTTCTGATTCTCCTAATCAGAATTATGCGAAGGTCTTTGATAAACGAAAGGTAGCTTTTGTGCTACCACTTAATGATGTGAGTCCTGTTTCCCGAGTTCAAAGTCTGAAACAGGGAGATAATGCTAAAACCCAACATCAATCCTATGCGGATGTGATCCTAAACAATCAGGCCGAGCAAGGAGGTGCTAAGATGGGGGTTGTTTCAAATCAAAATCTGAATGGTGAGAATTCAGCAAGTCATGCCAATGGTTCGGATGCTAAAGTTCCTAAAATAAACTTTCGTTCACTAAAATCAGATGTCTCATTGGATGGAGTGGATGTAGTGCTTCCGATTGATTCTGTTCGCCAGGTAAATGACAGGTTATCTAATACTCTTTATGGTTACTTCCTGGGGGATAGAATTGCGTATCCGGTTGTTGAATATTTTGTGAAAACAAATTGGAAAAAACATGGTATTCAGAAAATTATGATGAATTCGAATGGGTTTTTCTTCTCTAAGTTTGAAGATAGACAGGGTATGAATAATGTTCTTGAAGGGGGGCCTTGGCTGATTCGGAAGAAACCTCTTTTTCTCAACACTTGGTCCCCTACTACTACACTTAGAAAGGAAGAAATCAAGAAAGTTGCAGTTTGGGTAAAATTGCATGATGTTCCTCTTGCAGCTTACACTGATGATGGTTTGAGTATGTTGGCTTCAAAAATTGGTTCTCCTTTGTTGCTTGATTCTTATACAGCTTCTATGTGTTCTGAAAATTGGGGTAGGAGTTCTTATGCAAGGACTCTTATTGAAGTTTCAGCTGAGCATGGATTCAAGGAGGTGATATCTATGGCTATTCCTGATTTGGATTGTGAGAATTATGTTACGGAAAAAGTTAAGGTGGAGTATGAGTGGACGCCTCCGAGATGTGCTCATTGTTGTGTCTTTGGTCATGATACTGGTGATTGTCCTAAACAGGTTGGTCCTACTCCTAAACCCCATCCTAAAGCACCTATAGTAGATGGGGATGGTTACATTGAGGTTACGAATAGGAAAGTGGGTAGGAAAAGTGGGGTTCCGGTTAATACTCAAAAACCAAAATTTGAATATAAACCGTTGAATTACAGGAAAATGGTTGGGAATACATCTTCTTCTACTAATATGAAGGGTGGAAAAGGTTCAATTCAGACTTACAACCCTTTTAGTGCGCTTAACTCTGGAACAAACAGAACAATGGGGCAGCATAGTAGTGAAGATCTGGATGATGATGACGTTGAGGTAGTGTATGATGAAACTTTGGGCGTTCGGGAGCCGGATAAACAAGGGGCAAGCACCTCTACTTCAAAGGTCTCCAATGGATAGACTCTTTTTGGTTCGTGTGAAGGGGCTGACAGTTTGTGGCAACTTCATCTTTGATGATGGAGGATGAGGGTTTATTTTGTTTTGGTTTGTCGTGTCTACTTGATATCGTTTCATGATGTATAGTAGGCTAGGATATGGGGTGTCATAGGTTGTTTGGTTTGTTTGGTTTACATATATGGGGCATGTCCTGTATATGAACTAGTGGGGAACACATTCTCACTACTTGTACTTATTTGTGGGTTGTTTTAATAGAATCACCGGGGTAACCCTTTACCCCAAAAAAAAAAAAAAAAAAGTTAACGCGTATGCTGTAGTTAGGCCCATTATTCGAACCTGAAGATTCCACCATAATCGAGCTCCATCTTGAAACAACTCGGAAACGTATGGGACTTGTTGTTCTGGCGTACAACCACTCATTCGAAAGATGGAATCCATACTTTCAATCCATTTCACAAAAGCTATGGCACCTCCAGTGCCGTCGAACTTCGGAGGCTTGTAGTTGAGGAAGTGCCAGTAGGGACAACCGTTATTTTCTGAGGTACCTCTGCTAGGTTTGGAGCGTAGGGCCTCGTGCTGTGCTATAGCTGCAGCAATTATCTCTTGAAGTTCCGCCTCTGAGGTGGGCATGCGCATTTCGCGTCTTGGTGGCATCTTCTAAAAGATGTTTCACGTAGGTTAGGTCATAGCAAGTAAAATGTACGTATGTATTCAACAATATCAACACATAACATCTCATGCTATAAATAAATCAACCACATAACATCTCATGTCATAGAACATAAACAATAGATCAAACATCACAAGTGATGAGAATACTGCAATTGCATTGCCACAAATCGAGACCACTATGTAAAGCTTACAAGTACACAACTGTATCATACAACATCAATGACTTAGTAGGGGACGACCCTAGACAAGTCGTGCGATCGCTGGACATGTTCAGGAATCTCTGGTTCGTCCATTTTCAAATTCCAGAACTCCACCTCAAGCTTCTGAATACCTGCCCTAGAACAGTATTTCTTCTCAATCATTTCTTTGAGCCCGTCCCAGCTCAGTGCATAAGCAGCATCTGTACCAAGGGTCTGAACCTGAAGATCCCACCATGAGAGTGTGCCATCTAGAAATAACCCCGAGATATAGGCAATACTCTGTTGGGGCGAACAGTTACTCATTCTTAGAATGGATTCAGTCTTCTCGGACCAACGAACAAATGCCACGGCGCCTCCTGCTCCGTCAAAGTTCAAAGGCTTGCAGTTCAGGAACTGCTTATAGGTGCAGCCAGTTGGAGGGTTATTTCCAGTAATGCCATCGTTGTGCTTAGAGCGGAGGGCTTCATGTCGTGCATTTGCCTGTGAGATGCGTTCTTGCAACTCGGCTTCTGTCCTTGGCAGTGTACTGGTGTCTGTGTCACGCCTGGGTGGCATTCTCTTCTGTCGCAGTGGTATGAAGTGGGTTAGACAACATTTCAATTGTCTATGAGATACATAGCACCATAAGCCATCAGGTAATCACCCAATTTCACACGTAAATATACTCAATGTATGAGTGAGGAAATAAATTTCTGAGCCTTCATATAAGCTTGCCAAAATGGCTTATTGCTTGTAATAGAATGAACTCGAGGCTACATCGCCTTGGTCATTCGTGTTTTAGTTATTTCCTGCTACATGGGTTTTCATTAGCTTGACCCGCAGAGTCCACCAGGATTTCTGTGCACTACAAGCCGTTATTACGTGGGCCCCCGTAATAATAGATTGTCTTGCACAGTTACCCCAATTTTCTTTCGTCCAAGCAGATGACCAATCAAGGAGCAACAGCATGTGCATCGGCATGAACAGGGTCATGCTCCAATGCGGGGTCAGGAGCAACGCTTGGCTCAGGGGCCACGGCTGGCTCCGGATCAACAAACTCCATCTCAAAATCAGCTGGATCAACAAACACAGGGGTTACAGGATCCTCCAAGGGCTGGTCTAAGTGTATGAACTCAATGTCATGGTCTGGATCAAAACCAGGTGGAAAAACAAGATCATCCTCAATATCGTGATCAAACTCAAAGCTGTGTGCGGGAACCGGTGCAGCTGATGACGCCATATCAGGGTCGGCGTCGTGTGAGTGGTGCTGCACTCCCTGTATATGCGAAGATGCGGACGCCACAGACTCAAATGAGTTTGGGACAGGTGAATGAGCATGAGCCTCCTCTGCAGGAGCGTCAGCAAGCAGTAGGCTACCACCAGCAGCAATAGGGCCTCACCCTCAAGTGGGTCCTCCTCTAATAGTTCGACATCGTCGTTAGAGACAACGTCGGGGGGCATATGAACAATGGGATAAGCGGCAAGGGGCACAGGAGCAGGGATCACCGCGAGTGGTAAATCCCCAACAAGATGGCCATCAGCAGGCTCTGCTACGACATCAGGCAGCGCAAAGGGCTGAAAGTCGTCATCGTCTGTGCTGGTAGTATCGGAAATGTACACCTCGTGCTCCGATGAAACTATGTCGCCTGATACTATGGCCATGGGATCTGTAGTGTCCGACTCTCCAGTATCTGATGAAGGCATGACGTTTTGTAATACAAACACACATATGCACAAATAATCAATCATATAGTCAGATAAACATATTAGTCACCAATAAGCAATCATATAGTTCTCCTAGTCCCACTAGCCTACTTCCTCAGCCTCCCAGACCAAGCCTCAGCCTCCTAGACCGAGCCTCAGCCTCCCAGACTGAGCCTCAGCCTCCCAGACTGAGCCTATAACTAACAATTAAAATGTGCTCAACTTTGTTTGTAAAAACGTTTTGGATCTGGACTTAAGTGGTATGCAATGTAAAAATGTTTTCATGAGAGCCCTAGTGATCATAGTCTAGACTCGAGAAAGAATCCTAGTTCGCTATGATCGAGGCTCTGATACCAAGCTGTCACACCCTGGCTTTGCGGAAGCGTGGGTTAATTTGGTGTGACTTCTTAATACCATAGCTTAATCACAACAAAGCTATATGAAAATAAAACCATGCAGATCATCCATTGATTTAAGTTTGAAAAGTAAAATACCACAACACTGTCTTAAGGCGTTGACACATGCAACGGAAATTACAACCTAATAACATAAAAACATTGTTTGAAAGACACAACCACAAACTTAAAATAGACGTAGCTTAAGAACTGTGACTCGTCCAGGTAAAAGCCACAACCCCTAAACTTGGATGATCCCATAACTCTACGCAGCGTGAAAACGTAGCATACCGTGCCAGATCCTTAGTTCCCTGAAATACATGTAAGTTGGAAAAATCAACAAAAATTGTTGATCGAGTTCATGTGTAGTGAGTATGTAAAACCTTTGTATGTATAAGAATCCCTGGTATGTAGCAAATAAGGAAAAAGAGATCACCAATGGTTTGCAAGGCCATTGATATGTGTGAAGTGCAAGTAGGAAGACTCAAACCTAGCGGATTTTGCGTTGGGCACAAAGTCACCCCGAGGTCCGTTCTGTTGGGCCTGGGGCTGGGCTCGCTACACCCAGATAGATCTACCGCTACTGTCCCTCGGTCCTACAATGAGGATTAATGGCCTCAAGTTGCGCCTACCCACTCACATGATCTAAGTAGTAACCCTCCTTACGCTAACCATACCATGTAAAAAGTACTCGTAATCATAGTAACATGTATTTCACCACCGTAGTTTAGAAAACTGAAAACAGTTAAGAGAAAAGGGGGACATGAACTCACCGTAGTGCGTCCTCGATAACAGCAACTCAAAATTCGGTCTGCAACACGACACCTACACGTACTAATATCTATTAGACGAACGGGCCGTGCCTTGGCTTAGTATTTAGGGTTTTGAGTTACGTTTCTTAATGTTATGCTTTGTCAAAATAATAATAATTATTTTGACTTAAACGAAGAATAGTTAGGTAACTATTCCGTATCCACACTTTTCAAGTATCATGTATTCGGTGACTTAGAGTATTGACGATATATATATATATTTAAGTCTCATTTCCGACACTTTGAAGTTTGGTGTCAAAACTCATGGCGAGGTTTACTTCCGAGAAATAAAGTTAAACATACTTGTTAGAAAAAAAAAAGAAATAATAATTTTTCTAAGTCCTGGAATTTTTAGAAAAATTCGCTAGAGTTTCCCCTAAAAACGGGGGTGCCCGTGCTAATACGCACATCGTTTTCTTTTGAAATCAAACCATGATCATCAACAATCATCCCTTACGTTTTGACACGCAAAATACTACCTTTGTCGTTTCATTTTCAATATATGAAAAACTGGACTGTTTTCGGACGATTAAATAAAATACTTAACTTATTCCAAAAATTCCCAAATTCTTACAGAACGTCCTAATCGACCCAAAAATTATTGTGTAAAAATATCGGGGTCCAGTTCATTATCAGTAATTTATAGAAAATCGTTTACCGAACTGTAATCAGATTTGTTACATTCTGATCGCAGTCTACGGAATAATTCGTTTAAAATTCCTTGTAAGTCCGTTTGTCGAAATACATCAGTGACCATCTTTGGTAAAAATTTCTGGGGCTGGTTCTGTTTAGGTTTCAAGTTGTGACTGAAAACATATGGCCCATTTTACTGCAGTTAAACTCAGCCTTAGCTGCTGTCATGAAAACAGACTTTTAAAATAGTAACCGACCTCAGAAAAATACGATTCCAGCGCCATTTTCTTCATTTTTCGAAAATACCCAATTTAGGCTTCAGAAATTCCGTTTTTCGATTTATTAAAGTCTGTTTACAGCCTGTTAAAGACGGCTGAAAAAGTAACTCAGCATGTTGTTTTGAAGTTTAAATGTTACTAAGTCGTATTAACAAGCGTCCGAACAACGGGTTTACCAAAAGCTTGACTATCAAACATCATATATGTATTAACCAACCTTAAACCAACAAGTTTTCATCTTTATGTATCAATCATGAGTAAACTTTTTATATGTAAATTTCATATAAATTTTTATGTTCATCTACTTGTTCTTGCCACTTTAATGATTTTAAACATACTACACCTTTTGATCATAGAAACGAGATGAAACAAGATTAACAAGAGTGTAACAAAGGACTTACTACTAGCTTATAGCTAGGGATGAATCTAGTGCAAAGTTGGCAAGAAAAAGATGGTGAAAAGTCTTGAAACAAGCTCCTTCAAGATGCACCTTCCATGGTTGAACTTCAAAGCTTAAATGGAACTTGTAAAATGGAAGAGATGGTGTGAAAGTGAGGGTGATGGTGGCGGTTTGTGTGGGAACCGAAAGTGAGAGGAAGAAAGTGAAGGAATGAGTGTGTAATCTTGAGGATATGATGGCAATCTAGAGAGCCATACTACTTATAATCATCTTGCATTTCTTTTAGATACTTACACAAGCAATCAATCTATTATTTTAATTAACAAATCACCCAGGTATGGAATGTAGATGTGGTGGATTCGGTTGTGGTAAACCGAAATGAGAGAGATAGTTGAGTGAAATGAGTGAAATCTTGTGAAGTGAGGTTAAGATCCATACACCATGCTTTAATAGATGTTCTCATATATTATGTCTAGATCAACAAGTAAAGTCTAATAAACAATTGAGATTTAATCAAGTGAGAAGATGTGAAGTATGGAAATGGTGATATGGTGGGTCCACTTGGGAACTAAAATCGTTGGGGGGGGGGGGTATGTTTGCAAAAATTCTCCAACTAAAATGTAATGATAGTTTTTTTTTTTGGGTAAAGGGTTATCCCGGTGAATCTATTAAAATGAAACCGCAATGAAGAACAAGTAGTGAGGATGTGTTCCACACTAGTTCATATACAGGACATGCCCCATATATGTAAAACAAAACAAAAAACCAAAGACCTATAACACCCCATAACCTAGTCTACTATACATCATGACACGACATCTAGTAGACAAAAAATGCAAACCACAAAATGTAATGATAGTTGAAATCCAAGTATGATGATAATATGTAAGTTATTGGATTTTTAATGGGTGTTATGATAAACGGGGACCATGACTAGCCAAAAATAATAAAACTAAGTGTCTGCCAAAAATTTAGTGTCCCGGGTAATGTCTTTTTTTTTTTTGGGTAAAGGGTTACCCCGGTGATTTTATATATTCACAAAAAATAAAAACAAGTAGTGAGGAGACATCCACACTAGTTCAAACATGAGACATACCCCGGTGATTTTTTGGGTAATGTCCGGTTATCCGGTTAGGTAACGTCCCGTAAGAGTGTTTAATTAGTCCACATAGGGTCTTTTATATATATTTTTGCAACACAAATTATTCCCGGCACTTAGGAAAATACACAGGACCGTTCTGCCATGTTTTTGCACTTTATTAGCAATTTAAAATGCTGAGTTTTGTGACAAAGTGCAGAATTTTATAGTTATCACATGTTTTAGGCACATCCGGTCACTATAACTATCACCTAGTGACGCAGTTCTACAATCCTCACCTCCCTACACTCACTACTGGTGCAGTAAACTATTCCCGGCTCATACTGGCCTTAGAGACAGTAATCTGTCTGATGCTGGCTATGTCAGCATGTTTACTGGGTATCCCATATAGTGTGCTCACTGTGCTTTTGTGCATCAAGGTTGTCACTAAGGTTTGTGTGCAAATAATAGAGTGACAGTAACAAAGTATGATGCATGAACATGTATGTATCAGAAATCAGTAAGCAGTTTAATCACAGTTGTAAGCAAGCACAGTAATTAAGCAGTAATTAAATATTAATTTGTTCGTACGGATACCTGGTTTGGTGAGGGTTGTCACAGTTAGGACCTCCATAACTAGCGTGAATAGATAAGGGGATAAAGGATCTCCTTGGCGTAAGCCACACTTACCCATACAATACCCATGCGCATTCCCATTAATGCAAATGGAATATGAAACTGTTGAAACACATACCATAATCCACTCCACCATCTTGCCATGAAAACCGAAACCAAGGAGGACATTTTTGAGGAAACTCCAATCAACCGTATCGTAAGCCTTCTGGATATCCACTTTAAACGCACAACGAGGAGGGCCTGAATTCCTATGATAGTTGTGCATAAGCTCTTGGGTCAACAAAATATTATCTGAAATCTTTCTGCCAGGAATAAAAGCAGATTGATTAATACTAACAACTTGATGGAGTACACCTTTTATTCTGTCAGCTATGATTTTCGATATGCACTTAAATAAGACATTACAGCATGCAATTGGACGGTAGTCAGTAACCATAACCGGGGACGACTTCTTAGGCACCAGAGCAATCAAAGTGTGATTTAATTCCCAAAGTAATTTACCCGTAGAGAAAAAATCCATAATTGCTTTTGATACATCATGCCCTACAATATGCCAAGACGCTTTGAAAAACGCAGCCGTAAATCCATTTGGGCCTGGGGCCTTATCACTACCAATAGAAAAAATTGCAGTTTTAATTTCTTCCATAGTAACCTGGCGAACCATATGCGAAGCATCCAACAAGTCGACCCGTTTAGAGAAGAGATCCGGAGTCGGTTTCAATGGAATATCATCTTGACAACCCAAAAACTTCTCATAATGCTGAACAAACATG
The DNA here is from genome assembly GCA_030545235.1 of Helianthus tuberosus. Classification (NCBI taxonomy): domain Eukaryota; kingdom Viridiplantae; phylum Streptophyta; class Magnoliopsida; order Asterales; family Asteraceae; genus Helianthus; species Helianthus tuberosus. The sequence continues at coordinate 23,972 of JARYGA010013711.1, forward strand.
GACTGAACATTATCATTCTCATACATCGCCCCATTAGCATCTGAAATAATCTGAATCCTACTCCGATGATTCCTACTCTTAACGGCTGCATGAAAATAAGCGGTATTCGCATCACCCGCCCTTAACCAATCCAGTTTCGCTTTTTGTTTTAAAAATCTTTCCTCATCGAGACATGCCTCCTGAAACGAAGACGTTAACTTAGCTTCACGGGTTCTGAGATCCGTATTCATGGGGTCTTGATCAATATCCTTTTGGATTTCATCCAGTTTGCCACGTAACTCAATGTGAAGATTACCCTGCCTAAAAAGTAAAGCCCGAAGAGAGAGTTTAGGGTTTCTTTAATAATAAACTGTTTTAATATTGTAAAAATTAGTTTTATAAATAAATTGACTAATTTCACATTTTTAATAAAAGCAACAGTGGTTAATAATCTTATAAAAATTATTGGAATGTTGAAAATATTAAAAATGAAACGATTAAAAAGAAATGCAGACCCCTGGGTTCGAACCCGGGTCTGTATTATAACCAAACAGAGTCTTAACCACTGGGCTAAGCTTCTGTTTGTGTTTGGTTTAGGACTGCTAAACTTATAACCAAACAGGAACTGGTCATCTTCTCCAATTGGAGTCAAACAGAAAGTCAACTCTTTCAATTCTATGGGAAAACTGTGTTATATCAAGATTAACTCTAGGGAATCATTGCATAAGTGTAAACAAACTAATTGGACGGATAAAAACTAACCGGTATTGAAAGGATGATCGGATTGAAAAATTCCGGCAAAAAAGTGAGTATTCCGGCGAAAAAATGAGTATTCCGGCGAGTTGCAGGTTTGTTTAACAACTTGTTTCGATGTTTTTGAGATATGTGAGAGGTGCAGGATGTTCATGGTGATCTAGGGATCTTATATAGAGGTCCAATTCGATCTCAGATTCGACAATTCATAGTGAAATCGATCCACTTTGAATTTTTAAATAAAAAGTTCGATATTAGTGGAGTTGGTACGAAATTATGTCGATTGAATGATTAAATGAGTGGGCAATGGGGTTAGGTATCATGTGCGTAAGCTTTACAGGTCAAAAGAATGGATTAAAATCGGTTTTGGTGGGTTTTTGTTTGAAATCCCGTAACTGCGGAGCTGATTATATAATCAGATCTGTTTTAAGAGCGTACATATATATAATTCCATCTAATATCCATCACATCCCAGCTGGTAGACCAGCTGGTTTGTGCGCGTGTTGGGTTACGGAGGGGCGCGGGAGTCCGGGTTGTGCCGGTTTTGAGGTTTTAATGAAACCTTTTTAATTTCTGAATTAATATTAATTATATTAAATCCTAAATAGTGTATAAAAGAATTAAAATCTATAATCTATCAGCTCCTATTAGGAGGATAAACTGGTTAAGGCGTTGTGGTTGTAACCGAGAGGTCGCGGGTTCGAATCTCACAAGGGTCGGTTCTCATCATAGGAGACCCCCTTTTATCCGACTTTTTGGATATTTACACTTTGGCCCCTCAAGTTTCATTTTGTACAAAAATAGTCCCTGAACTTTTGAAAAGTTACAATAACAGTCCCTCAACTTTCATATAAAATACATGATTGGTCCCTGAAGTTTCGAAAGTTGACATAATTGGTCCCTGTAGGTTTAGTTAATTACACTAACTGAGTTAGTTTTTAAAGAAGGAATTCTTTATATGAAAGTTAACCTGGTTAGGATATTCAGTTAAAATAAGTTTCTAAAAGTCAGTTTTAGTCCCTGAAGTCTAAATTTCAGAAAATGACCAAATGAACCCTAAACTTGTAGTTTGCAATAATTGCACCTTTAACCCTTGTACTTATATAGTTTCAACAATGACAATTTAGTCCTTGGACTTGAAAAGTAATAGATTCCTAGCAGGTTTCAAAGAATGACAAATAGGTCCCTCAACCTATTGTTTGTCTATGTGTTGGCATAGTCAGCATGTTCCTAAGTTATCCGTTCACTGTGCTAACTGTGTTTTGTGCATCAAGTTTATCACTAAAGTTTGTGTGTAATACATGGAGTGATAATATGAATGTGATGCATATGTATGTATGATGCAGAACTCATAAAGCAGTTTAATTCGTCAGTTGAAATTCTAGCACAGTCCTTAAGCACAAAGTTAATATTAATTAATTGTACGGATACCTGTAATTGTGAGTGTTGTCACAATTTATATCTTGTCGAGCGATGCATTTTATTGTTGGACATATTAGTTTATTTTAAACATAAGTTATTAAACATTACGTTTTAAGACACGACACAACCACATAGTTAAGTTGTTTTTGATCCTCGCGTATCTTATTACAAAAGTCTCAGAAAGTTTAAAAGTAGTCCAACATATTTAAACAAAACAACATGCATCATCAAACACAAGATACGCCATGATTTTTCCCGAAGCCGAACTCAAGTACCTGTAGAACACGTTAAAATCAAGTGTCAACACAAAGGAAGGTGAGTTCACATATTCACTTACAACCAATTTTATTCCAAGGAAAACTTTCTGATTAGGTGTTTATTTGAAAACATCCATATAATTTTTAGAACGTCTATTTTACTTCCTTAATAAAAATCAATGGGCCTTCCGTCGGTTCATCAATCCAACAACTGTAATATATATATATATATATATATATATATTGCCCAGGTTTTGTATATTAAATTATAGTGTCAACTTTCAGACTCGTATGTTAGCTAGACGATACGAACTATATATTAACCATGCAGGGATAATCAAAGCTAGACAAATAAACAGAATTTAAATTCGTCGTTTGACTTGACACAGGGCGACCGGTCACGACGGGGTTGTCAACCCGATAGATCTACCAACAATTCATCGCGTGCAATACTTAAATGATTAAACGACATCATGGGCGCAGGGTCCTCTTGAAGGACAACATGATGTCTGCCTCACGTACAATATATATATCCTACTAATATGACAATTTAATACACGACGTTGTACGAATTCCCCTTACTCTCCATCATATGAGACCCAGTCAAGAATTCGTCCCCAACTGTACGGTTATGTTTCGCTTAGGAAATACCGTACTTTCAATATTCATTCATCAAAAACGTTTTTACTTCGAAACATATGACTTATCAAATTTCATATATTTTCAACGAAAATATATATTTTATATTAAAAGGTATGTTTTATTTCGAAAACATTATTAAACCATTTTAATGACGTGTTCTACCCCCCAAAATATCTACAAAGCAGTAAAAAGAGGGGTTTAGTGAGACTCACCTTTGGGTGCGTATTTTAATACCGCAATCCTAGAGATTGATTTTCTACACGACCTAATATAGGAACGATTCTAAATCAATATACATAACACAAAAATCCTAAGTTTCTCCGTTTCTTAGAATTATTACATAACTTTGAGATTTTCTCGAAAAGTTGTCATTTTTTATTATGTTGGCACGTATATATATATATATATATATATATATATATATATATATATATATGAGTCCATATATATATTTATGACTTTGCAACTTGAACGATTTTATTGGTGACCATTATTGTGTAAATCCGTTAACTCTCCCGTTTATACGCAATATATCTACGATTTGCGCGTCGTAATATATATACATAAACGTTCATAGAATTTAAAACCGAACACGCGAAATATTACTAAATTATCCATTTTGTCATTTTTAAAGCAAATATACACAAAACATCTCATATGTACCAAATTTTATGCTCGACAAATAAGTTACACATTTAACGCAATTTTACCGTTTCTGCCGCACAAAACGTACATGCATAGTCTAAATTTCCCATTATCAAATTAACACTTAACATATTATCACATTTTATCACATAAGCTTCACTCAAAATTTACCCATACTAGTGTTCATCGAAAAATGTGTATTTTAGTGATTCGGTAACGTTTTCGGGCGTCGAAAGTCTTGTATGACCAACCAAACACCAAGTAAACTTAAAATTAGTTAAAATACTTGTTTTTAAACTAAAAAAAATCAGTTTATTTACTGATCTAAATCAGTTTTACAAAAATCACCCGAAAAGCCGATTTTTGACCGTTTTAACGCATAGTTTTGCGTTAAACGTTACCATAACCATCCCAACTCGAAACGACTTGATATTTTAACACAATACATGTTATTTACTGATTAAAATAGTGGTTATAATCAGATTAGTGCAGTTTTTGTGTAAGTCACATAAATCATGCGATTTCACGTATTTTACAACTTTTAATGCACCAAGTACAACATGCAAAGCTAGCAAACATTATGAAAAAGTTATATATCATTAAACAGTTCAAAATAACTTTATTTTAGGGTTTATAATCTGATCAAAATTGATTTTTATCAAATCATGCTCAAATGATCATTTCATGCTTTCATATTATCATGCATGTTCACATATGTGCATCTAGTGCACTCATACAACATCATCAACATCATTTATGATCTAATCATACTCAAGAACACATTAATATCATGTTCTTACAAAACACAAGACACACATCATCATGATCATCCAATCATTCATACATAAATGCTAATATCCTTCATATTTAAGAACATATGACAAACTTTTATATGCATGCATACATACATACATACATACATATATACGAAATATATATACTCACATAAACCTCCAAAAATTCACTTTTCATTATGTCACTTTCAAATCTTAAATCACCTTTAGAACATTCTTATATGACACACATTGATTCTTATATGCAATTCTACTTTTCAAGTAATCATGTAACTCAAGAATCTTTCAACAAAAATCAAAAACACAAACACCTACTACACATACACACATACTCACGGCCATACATACATATATATATACACATCCATTTTATTTCATTCAAAATAAAACTCATTTGTTTTATGTTTCAAGTTTGTGATTAAACTCAAGAACAAGAGAAACTTCCATCATTATTTAAGATCATCATGTGACACCTGTGCCTCTGCGGCCATCAAACAAATGCCTAACCAATGAAATATTGTGTTTCATACTTGGTATTTGTTTAAATATGTGTATCATTTGCACATATCAATTCCCGTTCGATTTCGAGCTCTAAATCGCTTTCTGGAAAGTTATACGCAAACTGATGCGTAAACGTAATCAGTTTAACGCGACAAACACTCCGAGATAGTGAAATAGGCTTAACATACCTTAAATAACCTTTACATAATTTAGAAATAAGTTTTGGAGGGTTTGGTATGCCGAAATCAAGTTTATTCGCTTACAAGGACTAATTTCGACAAACTGTGAAAGTATGCCAATTCGTACTGTAACGAACATTCCGGAACTTGATCATAAGTTAAATATGCCTTAAATATCCTTTACATAGCTTAGAAATATGCTTTGAAGGGTTCAGTATGTTAAATTAACTTTATTGATCAATAGGGACTAAAAGCGTCAAAAAGTGCATAAGTTTGCATTTTCGCGCATATCTTACGTTCTGAATATATCCGGACATCCAAAAATTTATGAAATCATTAAAATATTTTATTTTAGTGATTGGCATGATAAAATTCCATTCGTCGCGTAATTTGAATCGTTTTTGCGTTCGTTACAATTTTCGTCGTAATTAACCGAACAACGCAACCGTACGACCAAACGAACCGACATCCGAGATATTGTTGAGCACATTTTAAGTTCCCTATACTTTAGCGTTATTTTAGAGCCTTGAAATGGGGTTAACGGGGCTTAAAAGTGCCAAAAATCAAGTTTTACAAGTGCAGGGACCATTTTTGAAATTTCTGGCAGATACATTGAACTTGGTCCATTTTTGAGGTTTTGATGGTTTTAACCCAAGGTTTTGCACTCTATGGGCTGGAATTTGATGGTTTTAAGTATTCCCATGGTTTTGAAAACCATGTGCCCACTTATAAGGTCAAGATCAAATCACGATTTGCGAGAAACGATCCTAACGGTTCTCCGAAATCTATAAATACCCAAGCTCTCATTCCATTTAGATCAAGTTCTTCTAGCTTGGACCCTTTGTAAGTATTCTTTCATGTTTTTATGCGTTTTAAGCGTAAAAATCAAACAGTGTTTGACTTTCTGCTTTGACCAGTCTATGGTCAACACGAAGTTCGTTTGAACTTCGTAACGTGAGCGTAATCACGATGGTTATAGTCTCTTGTGACTATACCTACTGATTACCACGTTGATTAGGTGTAGTGACGAGTAATAATTTCGGTCAAAATGCGTATTCTTGCGTATTTTGCAACCAAACTATTCTTGGGTATCAAGACCCTTTATCTTGATATCAAACTTGTTTTCTAACTTCGTTAAACATGTTTTAATATGTTTAGCTCGTCACTTTAGGTTTAGTGCTTATATAGGGACGTAAGATAAGCGGTCTAAACAACCGCTTAGACTTTCGAACCCGACCCGTTTGGTCGATCATTAGGATCCGACCAAGCATTTATTATGACCATAGTTGTATAGGGAATAACCTTCCGAGGTTATACCTTATGGTCACTTGGTTTAGTTAGTTGTATGATAGGTAGTTTATATGCCTTAGGAAAATGACCAAAATGCCCTTTTTACGCATAAATTCATTTTAAGCATATGTAACGTAAATTTTGGCATCTAAACTGATTAGGCAACATTATTAAACATGTTAAGGCATATAATACTTGTCATAGGACTAGTTAGGCGGTCCGAACGCGTTTTACGCGAACGCCGCGTTAAAGTCGCGTAAGCTACCTTAACGAGTCGTAATGGGTCGTAAGCACTTAGGTTAGGTTTCGTTTTAGAATGTAGGCTTTGTTAAACCATATTACATGAGTCCCTACACTCATTTGGTTTACAAAACCTCATTTTATCCGATCCTCCGATTTAGGTCCGTTTATTAACGTAGTTACCTATATTAGGTGCCGTTTGATTTCCGTGATCCCTCTAGCATTGCTTGGTTGTTAGTCAAGACTTCTAAACATCCTCAAGTGAGTACATAGTCCCCTCTTTTACCGTTTTCAACTGTTTTGGGGTGAAACACATGTGCCTACTTGTTACTTTCGTGCCTTTCATGCTTTTATATCATATACTTGCTATGTTCATTAGTACGTAGATAGTACATGATTTCGTTATGTTTTGCTATGTATGTTCACTTAGCATGCTAGCACATTGATTTTCATAATTACATTTTGTTGCATATGCTCATCCCGCATATGGACACATTGTTTTACATTTTGAACCGTTTGTAACCGTTTGATTTGTGTGAACCGTTTGTAACCGTTTGAATTGTGTGAACCGTTAGTAACCGTTTGATTTGTGTGAACCGTTTGTAACCGTTTGATTTGTGTGAACCGTTTGTAACTGTTTGATTTATGTGAACCGTTTGATATTGTTTGAACCGTTGGGTTAGGGAAGTGATTAGGTAACGGGGCGGCTGTAATGTGTTAAAAGCATGGAAGATACGCCGCTGGTACTTCCTATATATAAGTGCTTTTAACACATTATATATCGTTGCGTTATCTAGATCACTTGGGCAAGGTTATCAAAACAAATTTATATTGCAAGGTTTTTCTAACAATATAAAACATTCGAGTTTTATTACAAAAACAATTTACGCTTTGGGTTTACTTAAACAAATGTTTTGGAGTTAGGATTCATGGTATCGAGGTTTTATAAAACAAATCTGTTTGGACTTAGTTATTTCAATTTACATTACAAACATTTTACAAAACTTGGTTTTCTAATTATCGATTTACAAAGGTGTTTAAGTTATATTTTCAAAACATAAACGAGCCATGAATCGGACACTCACATAAAACCTATGTACTCGCCGGCATTTTTATGCTGACGTACTTTCACATGTGTTTCAGGTACCATAGTTGGTGATGTTTGATGATGATATTGATGCATGCTCACATAGGAACGGACGAGGCCTTAGTGACTTGATAACAATAAAAGTCTACTTGTTCATATTTTGTTTCTAATTTCTGTGTAATGTAATACATTTAATTCAATAAAACAAAACTTCAATCCATGTGTTATGAAACAATGATTCTGTTACAACACTCCCCGACGTTTCCGCCATGATTTGTTGTTTTATCGTGGTCGGGGTGTGACAGAAAAGTTGGTATCAGAGCTCATGGTTATAGGGAATTAGGTTATTAGTAATGCTTTGACCTAGACTATAACCTTCCTAGGACCCTAACGCGAGTTTACTTGCGTTTAGTCATAAAACAATACCGTTGCCTATCTTTAGGCAACAACCACAATGAGAACATAAATTTTGAATCCGCATTGAAAACTAGTCATCTATTCTAGGATGATTTATTATAAGGTTTTGAACCTTCAAAGTTTTCAAATTCTCGTCAAAGTTTTGGTCTAAATAATGTGAACACGTGCAAACTGGAAGGGTGGGTGCCTGTACCCCGAGTCTTCTGTCTAAGGCTAGAGTGTTCGTACAAATCCGCAGTATCGGACTAGTCACTCTTACCTGGGAACTCTTGGGGTGAGTGTCCACTTATAGGAGAGCATGTCTTCACGATACATTATGAGGAACTATTTACTTTGATTAAGCTTTTGTGTGTCGTTTGTTTGCTTTGTGGTTCGAACAAATGACCATCACCCATGCCTTTTGGTCGGTAATTGTAACATTCTTACCCAATGCCATTTCATTTGTTTTCTCTCTTGTTTCCCCTTTTAGAATGCCTCCCCGACGTGACAATCAGGTACCTAATGAAGAACTGGCAGCTATCATTACGCAGCAGATGGCTGCTGCAATCCCAAACATCATTGCTCAATGTAACCTAGCCCTCAACAACAATAATGCCCCATGCAACTTCAAGACATTCAACTCTGCCAAGCCATCAAAGTTTTCTGGGTCTCAAGGAGCGACTGCACTTCTGCAATAGTTCGAGAGTCTAGAGAGCACCTTCAGACATGTTCATTGTCCAAACGAACGAAAAGTAGAGTTCGCATCTAGCGTCTTTGAGAAACAAGCTTTGACACGGTGGAATGGTGTGATGAGGGATAGGGGTGCCGACGTAGCACTGGATCAAACATGGGAAGAGCTTCGAGCTCTAATGATGAGGGAATTCTGTCCTCGTCATGAGATTAGGGCATTGGAAAGGGAATTCGACGATCTTAAGCAAGATAGCGGTGAGCATCGAGCCTACACTGACCGTTATGAGGAGTTAAGCCTATTATGCCCGAACATGGTTACGCCTTTGGATAAGGCAATTGAAAAGTACATTGATGGCCTCCCTGACTAGGTTCAAGATATTGTTACTGGTAGTAATCCCGCTACAGTTAGACAGGCCATTGAGCTATCCGCTACCTTGACTGAATCTCAGATCAGGAAAAGGTAAACTTTTCCGAAAGGGTGACAAGAAACCGATCGAAGAATCGAAACCGAAGGATGAGCAGACTGAATCCTCCAAGAAGTCAAAGAAGCGAAAGGCTTCTCAGAACTTCGCCGTGGTTGCTCACAATGATCAAGCCGTCCCCAACCAACCAACTCAAGCCCCTGCTAGGAAGCCATACAACGGAACTGCACCCTTGAGCAACCAATGTAGCCTTCACCATCATGCCAATGTAAAGTGCCGCAAATGTCAAACTTGTGGACTTATAGGCCATACAGCAAGAGTTTGCCCAGCTGCAGCTGCACCAAATCAAGCTGGCAACAATCCTGCTCAAGCTCATTTTCTACCAGGTTCTTGCTTCAACTGTGGCGAGATGGGCCATTTTTGAAGGAATTGCCCAAAGCTTGCTAATGCAAATCCAGCGCAGGGATGAGCATCTGACCGTTTGGAAGACAACGCTATTTAGAAATAATCAAGCTTTATGTATTATTTTCTTTTGTTGTCAAGGTCTATGAAACAGTTGTTGATGTTGTTTATAAATAAATCTTTGATTTACATTGCAATGTATTCATGTGGTTGCATGTATAAACAACATATCCCCTACAATACCGACAATCAAGGAATCGTATTCCTTGAAGAACAGACTACTCCCAAAACTCTTCCATTTTATGATCTCTTGCTTTTCCACGAAAATCCTAAGTACCCATTTCTTCCAAGGAAAACGAAGTATAAGGCGCAAGTTACAACTCTAGACGTATACCCAAAATACCACTATAAATCCTTAATAGGGTACCTAAGGGTATTTCCGTAAGTACTTAATTGTTGTGTACATTAATTCGAATGTTATGATTCTTTGTAATCAAAAATCGAATTTTTGGAAGATCATCCTATCTTTTCAGATAGATTCTTGAGGACGTTGAAGTCCATCGACTGGGTTCCTGGTATACCTTGAATACCCATGTTCAAATCAACGTCAAGTTAACAAAATAATAACAAATTAATTATGTGCTTATGTGTTTATGTGTTGACCCAATCAAAGTTGTCTCAAGCTTGTTCAAATTCTATCCCTTTCACCTTATGAAATACATTGTGTGGACTGTGCAAGGAATTACGTAATTATGGAATTCAATGCATAGAAACCACATCAAGTTTTGTCATGTGTCTAGAGTTAATTCTATTCATTCCCATTTCTGATGAAGCACCTGTTGAAAATGACTCCGTCCATTCATTTTT
>JARYGA010013712.1:0-29158 GCA_030545235.1 Helianthus tuberosus
CAAATTATTAGAAAAAAAAACATAATAATTATAGAATAAAATAAGTTAAAGGTGTATATAATGGTGAAACTAATATTAAAAAAATATAACACATGACATCTTCTCACCGGAGTTGTTGCTATTTATTAAAACGATTTTGTAGTAAGTACATATAATGAGACACCGTGTGTGATTATATATGCCATTTTCTCTGGTTTTAGTTAGAGATCGATGTAATTGAGGATTTAAGAGTGATAAGCCATGTGTGGTTAGTAGATTGAAATTGGTTGAAATTAAGGAATTCGAACTAAAATCTAGGAACCTGAACATAACAAGTATATTTATTTGTATCAAAGAAATCAATCCTAACTCGGGTAAACTTAAAGTCATGTAACTCAAACACAAAATGTGTCGCCGATTTATCCAAATACGTAAATGAGTTGACGGGTTATAATCAAGTTATATAAACGGAAAAACGTATTATAATGAAATTGTGAAGGAGTAACTAGAGCTTATATTATTTTAATTTTTATTCTAATATTAAATGGATTGATACACCGAGTGGTTTAACTTTATACAATCCGAACAACACCATCAAATACAAAATAAGTTAACAAAATATTTTCATTTTGTATCCGTGTCATATTTTATGCTATGTAGGATTTGACGTCACTAATTAAGTGTGAAAAGACGAACAATTCTATTTCAAATGATTTTAATTGCAACCAATGGTTAGTGGTAAATTGGTAGAGTAGAAACTCTATAAAATAATACACTTGGGACCATCAAAATTTATTAATTAAAATAGTTATTAATTAATCGATAAATTAATAATTATTAATTTATATATTAATTAATATTTTATTAATTTATAGTAGAATACTTAGTTTACAAACACCTTTCAAGCTTCCACTTAATTATTGTATACAATGCATGTATATCAAATGAACGGCCCAATTTGAAAGAAACCTTCAATCTCCCACCTTATTATGCTTCTTGTGTTCAATGTATCACTTTATGGATATTAAAAATATTTTCTATTTAAATACAAGATCAAAATAGGTTAACACAAACAAATCATACACACAACATGGCTTTCCATCTTAAAGGTGTGAAAAAAACAACAATGACAGACGATATTCGAAGAACATTATGCAAGCACAACAAGGATAATCCAAGGGGAAATTGATTTCAACAAAAAACAAAAGACAATTGAGTCATTTTTCAAGAAACATTCATAAATCATTCATGTAATATGCTATATATAATGAATTATTAATTTATATTTTATATGGGGTCTAAAGAAATTATCAAAAATATATTATCTTATAATTTTAGCGAATTATTAATTTAGCACCCTATCCCCGAGTCGGGACCGACAAAAAATATTATCTTAGAGAGTTTATTAAATAATCGAGTATTAATTTATCGAGTTTCTACTGTATGTAGTCTACTATTTAGTAGAGATGCATGCTCGATTCTTGTTTGGACCATTTTTAAGAGAGATATGAGTGAAGGAATGAATTGGTGCTTTAATCTAGGGTTCGAACTTAACGGGGGGCGAGGGTTTACGGATTCCATCAAGTTCACGCGCATCAGGGGGGGGGGGGACAGTCTCATGGCGGCCGAGGAGTTGACCTTATACATAACCCCGAGTATGGTGGGTTTACACGTGAGATTCTTTGCCGTTAAAAAAATAATCAATACTACTTATTTAAATTACCTTTGCTAATTAACAATTTCTGATACATTTTAACTTCTATCAAATAGATCTCTGAAGTAGCATGATATATATAAATATTTAATGTATTTTAAGATGCAAAAACTATTGGTATAATGAATGCAGAAAACACAATTATATTACTTTATTTCAAAACAGGCTAGAGATTTCAATGTACAAGATTGTTCATTAAATAGAAAGTAGAAACTTTACAAATGTGTTTAAATTTTTATATGTTTTATTACTTTTACATGTATTAAAAACTGAAACAATAATAAGTACCAGTACTATATCAATTAAATAAGATTAGTTTATATAATTTAAACCCTAGAGGCTATGCGTAAGGGTACTACCTACTTGGTAAAGGAGGTGGCAGCCAATTGCCCACCTGACATGCCCATACACCCCCAAATGCAAAGCAGTTTTAAGGTCTGGCTGTGGGTTTAGGATGATATGTTTGTAGAACAATTTTCCATATTTAAACTTATATATTTTATTATTAACTAACGGTAAGACCCGTGTGTATACATAGGTGATTTTTAGAAAACCATACATAACACATTTTAATAGAAAGTATAGATAGGTACATAGATATTGTACCAAAACGTGTTATCTATTATAGCTAAAAAACAACTATTAAAATAGATCATCGGTTAATATATCAGTTACATATGATTATTTTCATTCTATTATTCAAAAAAGAGAGTATCCACCCATTGACAATATAAACTGTTTATAGACATAAGTACATATAAAAGATGTCTAACAAACTTAATAAAATTCGAATACAACTTAAGTTTTAACAAACATTAACTAAGAACATACGATCACCTGCCTAAACAACTTTCATCAAACCTCAATCAAGAGTTTGTTACGCAGCAACATGTCATTTGCTACATGTTGTGTCCTGGTTAAATATGCTACTAGAGACAATGTCACAGCTGCTGATCCAACAATCTCCCTATATAACAGATGATAACAAAACCCTTTTTATTACTGGTTTTTATTTCTCATCAACATCTTCCTGATTTGTCCTTTGAATTGTAGTTTAAAGTCCAGGGAGAACATGTCTTCTTCATCATCCCTTTCAAGTTGTGTCACACCCTGACTTTTGCGGACGCGTATGATGTGTGACTTTTTCAATATCATTGCATTCAATTATAATAAACAACTATATGATTAAAACATGATGTTCATCCATTCTTAAGTTTAAAATGTTACAAACGCGAGTCATTAAGTTTCAACCAACATATCCTCAAGTTATGTTACAAATCAAAAGTGGATGACATCAAAACTTGAAAATTTTGTCTTGAAAACAACACCAACGCCCAAGATCCATCTTGTTTCCGGAAATACATGTAATTTTGAAAACATCAACAAAAGTTGAGCGAGTTCATGTGTTTCTGTATGAGTTCGAATAATCTTGTAAACATTTGTATGTATGTCTTTGTAATCCGGTATGAAAGCGTTTATGAATATATTAATTAATGTGTAGCTAATACATTAATATGTGTGAAACAGTGTAGGAAGGCTCAAACCTTTACGTATTTTGTAACGGGCCCCCCGGCTGGAACGACATAGTCACCACATGCGGCCAACTTGCGGACCCATGGGAGGGGCTCGCAACACCCAAATAGATCTATCACTCATGTCCCTCGGTCCTTATACAAGGATTAATGGTCTTTAGTTAAAGCATACCCATTCACATGATCTAACAGTTCATTCCTTAGCTAACCATACCATTTGTAATCATTGAAACATTTGTAACATGTATTTCACCACCGAAGTTATAAAATTGAAAACAGTTAAAAGAAAAGAGAGACATGAACTCACAGATTTGCGTCCTGTATCCTGCAACTCAAAGATCTCCTCCTAATGTTGTACCACTACCTACATACGTGCTAAGTCTTATTAGACGGCTAGGTCGTGTAACGACTCTTAGTCTTAGTTGTTTTGTTAAGACTTAGTATCCTTTGAGTTACGTGTTTTATGTACACTGTATAATTCCAAAGTGTATAATTGTTAGTTAAAATAATAATATTTTAACTTAAATTATATTTATCAACTATTTGGAATATTTGTTAAAATAATATATTTTAACTTGGTATATTATGTATTTCTACATGTGTATTCTCCCAAGTATAGGTGTACTTGCACTTGTGTATTCTTATACTTGTGTATTTGTGCATTTTGCCAAGTATTGGTAACGTATTCCGGTGTGTATTTGTACGTACGAGAATACGTATTTTCATTGTGTTTATTAAGTATTTTTATACTTAATTTTATATAACTTTCTGGAATATTATTTTTAATCAACTAAAAATCACTAATTTGTATTCTTAAAATATATGTATTTTAAGAAAACTTTTATAGAAAAATATCTATAAATCTTTCTTGGCAAAAATTATCATACTTCCATATAAATCCCCAAAATTAATATATTCTCAAGATTAACTTAGAAAATATTTATAATCCCATTTTCACCCAAAATGAGATATTTTTACTTTGTTTAAGAAAGTATATATCTTCTTCAAAAATAATATATCTTCTAATTGTTCCAGAAAATATATATATTTTTCTCCACTCAAAATAATATATTTTCTTTCTTCTTGATAAAATATGATATGTCTTGTAATATTTGTAAAAATCATATTTTCCGTTTCTTTGATTTCCAAAATACCGTTTAACTAACTTGTCAATATATATATATATATATATATATATATATATAGAAACGAGATCAGGAGAAAACGCTCAAAAGTGTGAGAACGGTGAGAACGCTTCCTGGCCCAACACGTGTCCCGCCGTTTGGAAAAGGGCGGAGGGGCTTTTTTGTCCTTTCATCTTCTGCTTTTCCAGTTCCGCTTTTCCCAATATTGTTGGTTTTTAAGATTTTTGGCGTTAACCAAATTCAATATTTAATGGCGTTTAATGGTTTCATCTTATTAACATTTTGGCGTTTATGGCGTTTATTCAAATCGTATGTCATTTGTAACACAGGGGTCAGGGAATCTATTTGAATGACGTTTTTCAAGGCGGTTTTAACAAGTTGGCCCATTGTTCTATTATTTTTATAAACATTTTGGCGTTTGGGTTATCTTGGTGTTTCACAATTGTTGGATTATATTTCAGCCACAGTAGAAAAAAATACAAGCGAAGAAAAATAAATTAAAAATCCTAATCTGATCTCTCTTCACAATATTCACTGTCATCAGTCTCTTTGTTCTTTAATAGTACAAGAACTGACACAAAAAATATGGCGTTTTATGTAAAACTTAACAAACCCATCGGTTTGATTTTTTTGCCTGCTCGTCTGTTGAAGTTGTTTTTTTTGTGGATGTTTGGCGACATAGATCTATGACGTGTGGGGTGGGTTTTTCGCTTTTTCTTCATGTTGATCTTCATCTTTATATTCATCCCACTCTTCAGTGTGATTGATCTCTTCTCCTCATCCAAGCTTTCTTCAAGAACAAAAAATACAAAATGTCATATGACTGACATTAGTATCTTTTTCTTGATTTTTGTCCATCTCATGCATCAAAATCTTTCTGAGTTACTCGTCTCCGCTAAACAATTCATTCAGTGAAACTTGACGAATAACAATACTGAATATCCAAGAAAGCATACTAGCCATCTTTGATTTTTTTGGCGTTTTTCAGTGAGTGGTATTTTTTTTTTTTTTTGTTCGATCAAATGGAAGTTGTTGAGATGTATTATTTTATAGGATCACTTTTTGGCGCCTAAGTTAAGTGGTGCGTCATTATAATAAATTTTCCATATCATCAGTTTTTTTGATTTAAAGTTACTGTTTCTAGTTACATTTTAAAGTTTGTTTTTTATTTTTTGGGTTTTTTATAATACTTTTTCAAACTAATTTTATTATAGTTTTGGCTGTTTTGGCGTTTTTATTATATATGGCGTTTTTATTATACAACAATCAACTGAAAAGGAAAATAAAAAAAAGAATACATAACAAAAGTTTTTTTATAATACTTGTCCAAAGTAATTTATTGATGGTTTGATAAACGCCAAAGGTGTAAGACATTTACCTTTTTGGCGTTTTTATTATATATGTCGTTGTTTCTTAAATAACAATCAACTGAAAAAGAAAATTAAACTAAATAAATATTGATCTTCAAATCTTCACTCTCACCAGTCTCTTTCTTCTTTTGAAGCATCTTCACTGGCTGTTTCGACTTTCGTATGAAATCAACCTCTTTTTCTATAATTTTTGTCCATCTCATACAGCAAAATGTTATTGAGTTTACACCCTTTCAGCCAAAATGTTATGTTTTTTTGCGTTTTACCGAGAAAAAGAACGCCCCAAAATAAATCATATTAAAACTGTAAATTTGATCATGCTAAAATCAATAATTTGTTGCTGTATGGTGTTGGATAACATTGTTAATCCTCAGTTAAGAAAGATAACTGACAATGTTGTCCACACCATACAACTACACTTTATTGACAACAATATATTTGATGTTTGGGTTTTCTGGCATTTATCAGTCGAATGGTATATATTAAATATGGCTTTTGGGGTTTTTGTTTGTGTTTTTTAATTGAAGGTCTGAGTTATTGTATATATAGGATTTTTTTGGCGGTTTTTTTAGGCGAGATTTTACTATAATTAAGTTTGGCGTTTTATATCTAATGACGTTTTTTGTAGAATGCTGTGTGATTTTTGTTTTGGCGTTTTATTTTCATGAGATGGCGTTTTGTTTGGAGTAGTCAAAAGACGCTTTTACCCTTAATGAGGCGCGTCCACGTAATAAAATTGATGTTATTTACGAAAACGCCACCGTGCCAATCTAGTCCATAAATAGTTTTGATCGGACAATTGATAAGCGTTCTCACCGTTCTCACACTTTCTACCGTTTTCTCTAAATCCTGACCCTATATATATCGTCCAAAGTCCTTGTTCGGGTTGTCCAATTTTTGGGTATAAGTTATATATTTGTTTTCTTGGAGTTTTGGCATTATTTTTGTATTTACAATTTTTGTATTTTGGTAAGTTATATTATATTCAAGTCCTAAAATAATATAACTAATACACATAATATACAAGTAGCACTTAAGTGTGACATCTGAATATATTTTCCTAAATATATACTTAGTCACTTTTATTTATCAAAAATCAACCTCCAATATTTGTAATTTTTGTAACAAAAATTATGGCAAATTTTATTTGAAAAACCATTGTTAAAATTTACTTATAAACACTTGTTTAAAATTGATTTTTCTAAGTGTTTAAATTCTACAAAAATTTCGCCATAGTTTCCCCTTAAAAATGGAGGTTTCCATGCTTTAAAAGCATATCATTTTCTTATAAAATCATCATCAATCATCAACAAATCATTCAAGACTTACCATGAGCCAAAGTCATGCAATTTACACTACATCATGAACTTGAAGTTTTGTAAAAACTTGTAGTATCTTACTATGTTATTTAGTAGGTTTAGTTACCCTTTAAAACATGGTTCTTTGTTCATAAATCTCTTTTTTTTTTTTTTTTTTTGTAAAATTTAGTCTTTTACAATTTACAAGATGATTTTTTTTCTAAAAATAATTCTTTTGTATTTTTCTTGTTACAAACATGTTTCTAGCTTTGATTAAACACTTAAAACATGTTTAACTTCTTTAAAAATCATGATCTTGTAAATCTTGCAAATAACTTTAGTTTCTTGAGAAAATTAGTTTTGAAATCTTCCATTTAGAAGACTTATAACATGTATCTATCATCATTATACTCAAAATCAACTTTACTTTCAAGTTCATGTTGAACATAAAGGATGATCATTTTGATTTTTACAAGATTCATCCTCTCACTTGCTAGATCATGTGTTTAATCACAATCTAGCAAGTTTCTTATGATGATCAACATCATAATCACAAGAAATCAACAATCAAGTATCATACATACACTAAATCAACATAGATACTTATGTTTTTAAGCTTTATGTGAAGGTTCTTCTTCTTGTTTCTTCATGATTCTTATGATCAGTAACTTACATAATCTTTTAACCACCAAAATGAGAAGTAAAATTAAGTTATGAGGAGCTTACTACTAGCACAATGGCTAGGGAAGAAATCAAGATGAAGATGATGATGAACAAGGTGGATAAAAGCTTATGGTGAAGGTCCTTCAAGTTCCAATGCCTCCAAGCTTCTTAACTTAGCTCCTAGCACCCTTGAATCACCTTGGATTGTATGATAATGGAATGAAAATGGAGGGAGTATGTGTGTGTGTGTTGGAGCTGTAGCCAAGGGAGGAAGAAGAGAAGGTGTTTTGTTGTTTGAAATGTGAAGATGAAGATGCCTAAGATTTGTGGTTAATATAGAATGATCTTCCAACAACAAATTAATCCTTGGATAATATGTTTCAAAGTTACTCAACAAATCAAATAAAATAACTAAAAGAAATCTCTTGGGTGGGGCCCTTGTCTAACCGGTTATTGGGGGGGGGGGGGAGGGGTCATGGTTAAGTTTCAAACATTAGTTAATAATCTATTAGATTATAAGTGAATTAGTTAGTGTGATATGTGTTTAGGATGTACAGGATGTATTATGATGTTCGGTGACCATAACTAGCTCGAAAATATTAAAACAATACTTCTAGTGAAAATTTAGTGTTTCGGGTAGTGTCCGGTTGTTCGGTTGGTTACCGATTCATTAAGGTGCTAAATTACGCAGTTTAGTGTGCTATATGTTCCCTTTTGTGACAGTTTTGATTCCTGACACTTATCAAAGCATTCTGGACCTTTAAACCATAATTTTGCATTATATTTTGATGTTAAAATGCTGAAAATTGCTGAATTTATTATTTTCTGCAGAATTTTGCAGTTTTAGAGTGTTTCGGGCACTTTCCGGCACTTAAACTATCACTCGGAAGGCAGTTTTGTAATCCCTACTTTCCTACACATTATTCTAGTGTAACTCTTTGTTTTGGACTCATTCTGTGTCTTAACATCATGTCTGCTTGAGTACTGAACTCCCGTCAGTACTTCTATTTTGTTTTATAACTGTGCTAACTTTGTTTCGTGCACTAACTGAACCATATGGTGTTGCATGCAATAATGATAAATAATCTTGCAACATGTAATGCACTTGTATGTATGTGGCAGCATTTAGAAAATCATTCACGTCATTAATTAAATCAGGCACAATCGTTAATGCACAAATTACTATTTAACATTGTACGAAATATGTGGAATAGTGCCAGTTGTCACATTCTCCCCTCGTTAAAAGAATTTCGTCCCGAAATTCAAGCTGTGATATCGGTTGCAGGGGAGTTGTGAAACAAATACGGATATTTTGATTTGATTTGGTCTTTACGCTCTTGTAAACTCTGGGCCATGGCATGAATTCCCAACGAACTTTGACAAGTTTAATACGACTTCTCAGGGTCTAGTGGACTTTCCAGTTTGTAACCTCGACAGGTTAATCAGTAAATTGGAGTTTGTCGTTAACGTGAATCTCGTCTGCTGGAAAAGACAACTGTCTCTTGGACTTTCTTGTGATTTGACACGTGAAACGTGTCATGAACACTACTAAGTTATTCTGGAAGCTTTAGTTTGTACACAACGGTTTCGATCCTTTCCAGGATCTCGAAGGGTCCAATGTACCGTGGGTCCAACTTTTCGCGTTTACCAAGTCGGACCATGCCTTTCCAAGGCGAGACTTTCAGTAAAACCATATTATTAACCTCAAATTCCAACGGTTTCTGCCGCTTGTCGGTGTAAGTCTTTTGTCTATCACGTGTTGACTTGATACGATCACGTATCTGAACGATCTTGTCTATAGTTTCCCGAACCAATTCGGGGTCAATAAACCGTTTAAGTCCGGTCTCCGCCCAAACACAACGGGGGCTGACACTTACGTCCATATGAGGCTTCAAACGGGGCGGCCTGAATGTTGGTGTGATAATTATTGTTGTAGGAAAACTCCACCAAGGGCATGTGAGTATCCTAACTCCCAGCAAAGTCCATCACACAAGCACGTAGCATGTCTTTCAAAGTCTGGTTCGTCCGTTTACTCTGGCCGTTCGTTTGAGGGTGAAGGGTTGTGCTATGATTCAACTGTGAACCAAGCGCCTGTTAAGACGTCTGTCAAATCTTGACGCAACGCGACCATCTCGGTCGGATATGATGGATACAGGCACTCCCTGACATGCCACAGTCTCTCTGAGAAGTATCTCTGCTAACTTCTTCGTGTTGTCTTTCTTACTGATAGGTAAAAGGTGCGCAGACTTCGTGAGTCGATCGATAATCATCTAAATCATATCATGTCGTGTCGTCTTTGTGTTCTTGGTAGCCTTGTAATGAAGTCCATGGAGATCCGTTCCCACTTCCAGACGAGAATCTCTGGTTGTTGCAGTAACCCTGGCGGGTCCTGGTATTCTGCCTTAACCTTGGCGCAAGTAAGGCAGTTATCCATAAATACAACGATGTCGGCTTTCATCTTGGGCCACCAATACCAATCTTTTAAGTCTGGGTACATCTTGTCGGATCCAGGACGGATCGAGTACCTCGACTTATGAGCTTCGTCCAGAATAAGTGCTCGTAGATTGCCGATAAATGGTGCCCAAATTCGTTCCATGAAATACATTGTTCCATCTTCCTTTGGAACTAATTTCACTTCCATACCACGCAGCGATTTTTGCTCGTAAGTTCTCTGGTTTAAACGCTTCCTACTGGGCCTCATGAGTCCGAACGGTGAGATCGGTTTGTGTTGTCATTTCTAAGGCCGTGCCCTTAGAGGCTTTGCACGTTCCTTGCGACTCAAGGCGTCGGCTACAACGCTCGCTCTACCCGGGTGTTATCTGATCTCACACTCATAATCATTCAACAGCTCAACCCATCTACGCTGTCTCATATTCAAATCCTTCTGATCGAAAATGTGTTGCAATCTTTTATGATCTTGTAAAGATCGTGCAACGAGCGCCATACGGAAATGATGCCAGATCTTCAGCGCGAAGATCACAACACCTAGTTCAAGGTTGTGTGTCGCGTAGTCCCTCTCATGCACCTTTAATTGACGTGACGCGTATGTGATGACTTTGTCTTGTTGCATCAACACGCGACCAAGACCTAGTCGAGAAGCATCACAGTAAACTACAAATCCATAGGTACCATCAGGTAAGATAAGATAGGTGCATCGCAGAGTTTATCCTTCAATGTCTGCAAAGCTGTTTCTTGTTTCTCTCCACAATCAAACTTCTTATCCTTTTGGGTTAGGGACGTTAGCAGCTGGGTAATACTTGGAAAAATCCTCTATGAATCGTCTGTAATAGCCTGCTATCCCCAAGAATTGCCGTATCTCGGTTGTGGTTTTTGGTGCTTCCCAATTCTTGATTGTCTCTATCATGGCAGGGTCTATATGGATTCCCTCCTCTTTCACCATGCGACCTAGAAATTGTATCTCACGAATCTGAAATTCGCACTTTGGCAACATTGCATATATCTGCTCTATCTTTAAAAGTTCCAAGATAGCTCGCAGATGTTGCTCATGACCTTCCTTGGTCTTTGAGTAAATAAGAATGTCATCGATAAACATAATCACAAACTCATCCAAATACGGCTTACACACTCGGTTCATGAGATCCATGAATAATGGCGGTGTGTTCGTTAAGCCAAACGTCATGGCAAGGGACTCGTAATGCCCGTAGCGAGTCTGTAAGGTCGTTTTAGGGATACTTTCTTCCCGCATCCTCAATTAATGTTATCCCGTCCTTATGTTAAGCTTGGAATAGTAGCTGGAACCTTGTAGTTGGTCAAACAAGTCAGCAATTCTCGGTAAGGGGTACCGATTCTTGATGGTTAGTTGTCTATCTCCCTGTAACCTTTGCACCATACTTTTTCCTCATTAACTCGTCTGAGTTCCTTTCAGATCAGGCTGTAGGCACATACGAAAGCTGTTGTCCTTCTTCCTTTCCAATAACACTGGAGCTCCCCAGGGTAAGAAGTTCGGCCTGATAAGTTCCCTTATCTAGCAGCTTTTGCAGTTGAGTCGAAAGTTCTTGCATCTCGGGCGGAGTTGGTTGGTAAGGCGCCTTTGCTACTGGTGCCGCTCCTGGCACTAGATCTATCTGGAACTCCACTCGTCGCTGTGGAGGTAGCCCAGTCAAGTCTTTGGGAAGGACTTCTGGAAATTCCTTTATACTGGGGATGTCTTCTAATCTTGGTTCCTTGGTCTCCTTGTCGACAATATGAGCAAGGAAGGCTATGCAGCCTTTTCGGAGACACTTATGCGCCATCATAATCAACGTGAAATGTCACAGTCGTCAGCCTTATGAGGCCCAGTGTCCTTGCATCATCTGTATGAAGGCCGTGTACTAAGTGTTTCATCATTCGCAAGAGGGATGCGAAAGACTTTCTCATGACAAACAACTTCAGCTCCATTCTTGGATACCCAATCCATGCCGGCTGCAACGTCAAAACTTCCTAAACCAACTGGTAGCAGGTCAATAGAAATCTTTCATTCCCCAAGTTCAAGTGTGCAACCTTTAATAACGTCATCCTCTTGGGACTAATTTCCCATTCGCTAATCCTATTGAATAGGGGGGGTGTCTACCTTACTCGCCCCTTGACCAAGTAGGTTCTAAATTCTATAGATATAAGGCTAAAGTCAGTGCCAATATCAATCAAAATGGGTGCATAGTGTTGGTTTATACAGAACGTTCCCGTAGCTACATTCATGTCACACCCCGATATTTCCACGTATTACCGGTGGGCCCAGAGGGGAGTATCGTGACATAGTTGATATCATCATAGACAATAAGTCACAGTTCAAATGCACAGCGGAAGACTAAAAGTAATTTATACAAACCGATTCAAAAGTACAACAAAATATTATACAACGGATTGTAAAAGGATCCACATGCGGATCAAAACAAAAGAAGTATTGTTCAACAGACTTAAAGTGATAAAAGCTTGCAAGACTCTTTATTTAATCACTCAGGAGTTCCAGCCCATTACGCTTAGTACCTGCACTTAACTTTTTTTGAAAATACGTCAGTTTTCACTGGTAAATACAATTAACTAACTCTTTTTGAAAAGTGTTTATAAAATTGATTTAAATGCACAAGGTACAAAATTCTTTTATAACTTGGGACAATTATTAAAAGTAATCTTGTAAAAGATTTATATGTTTGTCATCCATTTAGTAGCCCGGGTTAGAAGTACCGGGTTAAAGATTAATAGACACACCACGTAATATAAACCCACGGCGAGCTAGCCTCAACAAGCGGGTACATCTTTTTACATACGCACTGGCAGGTGTATGCCTACACCCCGTGCTTAAGTCGTGGCCATTTCAATGAATGAGCCGAGGATATCCAGGACATGGTCATTAACCCCCCAAAGGTTTAGATCAAACAAAACAGATTAAACAGGTTATCTCAATGATTTAACCATTATTCGATTAAAGATTCAATACCCGACCAAGTGGTATTTTTAAATACCGTATCCCAAGCCCGTATAAGGGAAAATAAGTTAAAAGTATTTACCTGAGCAAAAATATAAATTTAACCTCAACCGTATAACAACCAGCAAGTGTAAATAGCTTTTACTGGGCTCCTAGATCTGGAACGAAGGTTTTAATAACCTATTAGATTCCTAATGGGTCTTACTTAAGTTTAAACTTGGACCGGTTAGTTTTAATGAAAGGTTTACGGTTCAAAACGCACGATTAAGCGAAGACCGGATTAGAATGTGATTTAGACCCGACAAGTATGAAGACTTGTATATTATGGGTAAACTAAACATATTCTGGATTTTGAAGTAAAAATGATAAGGTTTGACCCGTTTCGGTTAATTTATGCAAACTAGTTACATAAACCGAACCGAACACGAATATGCATAACGGGTAACCAAATGAGTCATGTACAGGTTCCATAAGTTAATATGTTTAAAATATGTTATGATATCAGTAGCATATCTTCCATTATGCCCAAAACGAATTTCAAACCAATTTAAGCCCCGTAAGGGTATTTTTGTTATTTTAAAGTTTATAAAAGAGGTTAAATAGCAATCTGAGGTTCTTGTCTAAAATAATCAGTAAAAATATTTATTTTAATAAGTTATATCAGCAAGATATTATATATATATATGAAATTTATCATTTATGACCAAACTATGCACTGAAGGGGCATTTTGGTCATTTCACATATACTATAAGGGTCAAATTTGAAAATCTGAGTTCAAAACTTTTACTTACTATTTAAGTATAAAAATTTATTCATAACATCAGTAGGTAACAAGTCTTAGGTGCTAAATATGGTTTTAAACCATACTATGCGCCTAAATCGCATAAAAGTCGGTATTTGACGATATTCGGGTTAATTAAAGAAATCTGAGATTTTGATCAGCCTCTATTGTTTAAAATAATTTATTTGATATATAAAATCAGTAGAAAAAGGTTTGATATGTAAAGGATGTGTAAAACTCATTTTATTTGCAAAAAAGGAATTATCGTCAATTACCAAGCCTATGCAAGAAACCTATGTTATGATCAGTTTAAAATTTAACAAAAATTTCCAAAAATCCCTAAATATTATATCTTAATAGTGGGTGGCAAGTTTGGTGTTAAAATTTGGGTTTAAATAGGTTTTATGCCAAAAATGCCGTTTAATTAATAAAAAGCTTTCATTTTACGATATCGTGTATAACTCCTATTTTAGACCATAATCTGATGTCAAACTTTTAGGACATTCTTAAATATCAGTAATAAAGGTTTTTGTCCTCTCATGTTTTCAAAATCTCATTTCGATATTAAAAGGGCATAATGGTCAACTTTTAAGCATTTAACGGAAACATGCAATGAACAAGGATTTCTATGGAACCAAGTTGTATAACCTCAGAGGGTTATACTAACCTATAATATGGTCCTAAAGGAACCCTAAGGCATATCTAAATCAAGCAAAATTGGGTCAGAACTGAAAGTCAAAGCAAAAGTCTACTTTTGCGACTTTCGGTTGCGAACCGAACCTAAACTCAGAATTGTCGGGTTGAACATGCTTAAACATGTTCTTATATTATTTACCAAGTTATTTTAGTGTTAAAACATGTTCCATAACCTCTGCATTATCAGTTATGAATTAATTTGTAAAAACCTATTCTGTTGACTTTTTATTAATAAGTTTGACCCGACAATTGACCAAGATAACGTGATAATTAGGAGGTGCCCTTTTAAGGGTTTAACACCTACATAATTACAAACACATAGCCACTTTCAATTCGAATAATGGCTGGACCGTTTGTGATTAATCACAAAGTCAAAGCTTATTTACGATAACTTTGACTTTCGGTCATTAAGCTAATAAAACTTGAACTTAGGAAGCTAAGAACACTTACTAGGGTACTTAGCACGAGGATTAAGACTAAGAGAGCTTCCTTCCAAGGTAGGATGCCCCAGAGAATGATTTTAGAAGCTCCAAAGCTTGAGAGTGAGTTTTGAAGTAAAACTCAAATGTGCAAGTGAACAAGTGCAACAATGAGGGTATTTATAGGTGATTTGAGCTTGCTAAGATCAAACCACATGTCCCAAGAGGTAATTCAGATGATCCCAAGTGTCCCTAGGCCAGTAAAACTATCAAACAAGCCCCTAGATTCGATCAAAAGCTGGTATGTGTGAAGAGAAGGGCAGAACCTGCACCTGTGCATGGATTCTGCCCAGATGTTGCCGTCGCGCTGCACCACGGCAGAAAGGGCCACCTGTGGCGCAACGCCACCACCCAGATTACTAGCCATTCAGGTTTCAAACTTGACATATTCACCCCCTGGACCTTATAAAACGTAATATTTTCCATTTTAAGCACATTTAACCCATGTAACTTATATTTTTAAGATCAATGAGATATAACCAAACACTGTTATGCCTTGTTGACGCTTTAAACCCCTTATTTATGAAAGTTGCCGTATTTATCTCAAACGATATCAAAACCTCGTGAAATTTTTGTCACTTATTCTTGGGAGCATAAATAATCATTACAAGGCTCTGGGTTCATTAAAAGGTCACTCAGAGGTATTACTTAAACATGTTGACACATTTAACCCTCGCGTCTTGTAAACTTTCACTTTCTTCCACAAACGGTTTCATATGATTTCATAATTTATTCGTTTAAGGGTATAACATCGTGTAGGGTTGTTGAAAGGCAAAATTTTCAAATGTTGACACTTTGGATCCTTTTATACACATATTTTCTTTGTTTGTCAACTTTAGTCCCTCGTAATCAATTCTTTACACGTTTAAAGTTCATGACACGTGTCGATACTATATTGGACATAATTTTGCGAGGTGTTATAGTTCAGGTCCTGGCGTGCCTTGGGTGCTTCTTTCGTAACAAATGCTCCCACGAACTTTATTTTTCCTTCGGGCAGTCCTTTCGTTAGTGTCCTTTGTTGCCACATCCGTAGCACCCTTTGTCCTTTTCGTTTCCATTGCTGCTCTACTCCCTACTATCACTCTGGTTTCTATCACTGTCCTGGCTCCTATTCCCACGCCCCGTACCAGACCAACATTGCCTTCTTGCTATGCCCAGTCTTGCCATAACTTCCACACCTATGAGCTCTGCACGGACCGGTGTGATGATAACCACACCTGTTGCACTTTGGTAGTTCTCCTTTGTAGTTTTTATCACATGCCTTAGCTGTGGTCACGGATGCCTTGACTGTCCTAGTCGCAACTTTTTTCCTTATGTTTGTTGCTCGGCTTAAAGTCTTGCTTGTAATGCATATACTTTTTCTTATTCCTATCCAAAGAAGACCCCACATATGTCTTCTCTTTTACTGGACGTTTATTCGAATTCTCCATCATTGCTCTGCCCTTGGCATAGCCTAGGGTATGAGCTATCACCTGAGCGATTCCCAATATGATTCCTCTTATTTCGCCATTGTTTGCAGTGTTGCTTCTTATTGGACGATTGCTTCAGCAACTTATCGGTTCTACATAGCTTCGACCTCAGCTTCTGTTGCAGGTAGAGGTTCTGATTAGATTTGTCCAGCGTTTCCTTTGCTGTGGTTCCATGAGCTTCACATGTATAAAACCTTATCGACGAGATTAACCATTCATTTTGGAATAAATGTTGCCGTCCATCAGTGAAAACAAGCTCATTCGTCGTGCACTATAAGCATATGGATAAGGTAATTCCTAATGGGGCCTATGCAGTACTTCCCAACAATATCATCTCATCATTGTAGTGAGGTAAAATGAGTCACAACAAAATCTTGCTAAGGGTACATTGTCTTTTACTTATACCATATCAACTTACTGCAATTAGTCTTGCGTAGAAAACCTCCTCGGAGTCACCTTACTCTGGTTGATGCAAGTCATCCAGTGCTATCCAAAATACGGTGAGGCCTTCCCTTCACCTAGTTCCTTGTTTATTCCTCAAGTTTCCGACTCTTCCATAGTCTTTACTTTTACCAAATCAGGCTTACCTCCCAAGGGATGGGGTCGTGCATTACTACCACGGGTAGGAGGGGATAGTGGAAACACGGAGGTAAGGTTGTGAGGGTACGTAACTTCATCCTTGTGACCGAATTGTGTTTCACAGCAAATGTAGAGCGGTTTCTAGGGTGGGAATGCACTACCCTAACGATGGGGTGCACAACGAGATAAAGAGTATGGAGGTACTGATAGAGGTGTAGATCGAGAAGAATGTTCTTGCATGTGTCTTCCATGTGCCTAAATGGAATAACAATCTGTTGAGAATATCGAGTGGTTACTTCCGCCCTTGTAGTATGTGTTATATACTTCATGGTTCTCGATTGTCCAATATAGGGAGGACCTCTTTGCCACACTAGGCTGTGCGGCGCATACATTGCTTTGGCTTGGGCTCCATGAGTCCCAATATGGTTGGCCTAGTCTTCCTGAATGCCGAGTAGAGTGCGGTAAATAAGTTACACTACAGCTCGCGTCATGCTACCTCCTTGGGGTAAGGCAGATGTCAAAGGTTGGGGTCTCATCATAGCATCTACAATGAACAAGTTTGGGGGTGTTGTAAGTACCGTATAAGTTCATACATAAGAAACCTGCATCATTGAGGTAAATCTTTCCTGAACTTTAGCCATCTTCTCATGCTTAGATACCGAGTCTCAAACGATTCGTGCTACAGGTTGAAGTGTTAAGTACGAAACGGGCGTAGGCAGGCTTCCTACTTTGTGGGGTGTTATAGTAACCATCTTGGTTAATGTTCTACTCGGTTAATGTTCTACTGGGAGGGGATTTGGAACAATATAGGAATTCCAAATAGATAGTGATCATTTGCATGACCTGCGGAGTCCACCAGGATTTCCATGCACTACAAGTTGTTATTACGTGGGCCCCCATAATAATAAATTGCCTTGCACGGTCACCCTAATTTTCCCTCGTTCAAAGCAGCTAACTAATCAGAGAGGGGACACTACTGTCCTTATACCTTTAACATGGAAAGGACCATTAAGGTGGTCCACGCACTAATATCCGTTGTCGTTACGCGCAAAAATAGCACAATGCCTAGACAGAATAGGAACAAGGAGGGTTCCTAGTAATAATAGCTGAAGGGGCACCTCTAAGATGAGTACTTCATTCACTTTATCTGGAAAAGAGTGTCGTCGTTCAGGATTCATAAATGCCTCAGGGACCTCGTCCCACTGATAAGGTTGCTGGCCAAGGTTGCCTCCTTCGCCTCGTCGTCGCTACCATAGTCAGGCACCTTCGCGTTCGAGAGGGAAGAACAACCACCTTATATGGAATCAAGCTCAGGGTCTTGTTTAGTAATTGCCTTAGTTATGAGATCCGCAATAAACAGGAGGTCGTTAGTAGCATTGTGCGAGTCAAGAACAGTAATAGAATTCGAAGTCGAAGGTATCTCATTCCCGTCAATAATAATCCCATACGTATATATGCACATATGTTAATAGACAATAATGTTACTTAGTATGCACAAACAAATAAATGCAACATGTCACATATAACTCTCGTTTGTTCTTTTGGGGGGGGGGGGGGAGGAGGTCATTTTGTCTTTAGCAAGTCTATCCCACATGGACTGACTTTACCTTAATTGGCACATTAGTTGGGGTATTCCCTTCCCTACTAATGTCCTTGCTTTGCCTTTGCTCTGTCTTTCCTTTGTCTTTCTTTTGAAAAATGTTCGACTCATGGATCTTGGCGCTTTTTGTAAATGCAATGAAAAATATTTTGTGAAAATGTTTTACGTGAGAGAATATTAGTGATTGTAGTCTAGACTCGAGAAGGAATCCTAGTTCACTACAATCGAGGCTCTGATGCCAAACTGTCACAACCTGACTTTTGCGGAAGCGTATGATGTGTGACTTGTTCAATATCATTGCATTCAATTATAATAAACAACTATATGATTAAAACATGATGTTCATCCATTCTTAAGTTTAAAATGTTACAAACGCGAGTCATTAAGTTTCAACCAACATATCCTCAAGTTATGTTACAAATCAAAAGTGGATGATATCAAAACTTGAAATTTTAGTCTTGAAAACAACACCAGCGCCCAAGATCCATCTTGTTTCCTAAAATACATGTAATTTTGAAAACATCAACAAAAGTTGAGCGAGTTCATGTGTTTCTGTATGAGTTCGAATAATCTTGTAAACATTTGTATGTATGCCTATGTAATCCGATATGAAAGAGTCTATTAACTGATCAATTAATGTGTAGCTAATACATTAATCTGTGTGAAACGGTGTAGGAAGGCTCAAACCTTTGCGTATTTCGTACCGGACCCCCCGGATGGAACGACATAGTCACCACATGCGGCCAACTTGCGGACCCATGGGTGGGGCTCGCAACACCCAAATAGATCTATCACTCATGCCCCTCGGTCCTTATACAAGGACTAATGGTCTTAAGTTAACGCCTACCCATTCACATGATATAACAGTTCATTCCTTAGCTAACCATACCATTTTTAATCATTGAAACATTTGTAACATGTTTTTCACCCCCGAAGTTATAAAACTGAAAACAGTTAAAAGAAAAGGGGGACATGAACTCACAGATTTGCGTCCTGTATCCTTCAACTCAAAGATCTCCTCCTGATGTTGCACCACTACCTACATACGTGCTAAGTCTTATTAGACGGCTAGGTCGTGTAACGACTCTTAGTCTTAGTTGTTTTGTTAAGACTTAGTATCCTTTGAGTTACGTTTTTTATGTACACTGTATAATTCCAAAGTGTATAATTGTTAGTTAAAATAATAATATTTTAACTTAAATTATATTTATCAACTATTTGGAATATTTGCTAAAATAATATATTTTAACTTGGTATATTTTGTATTTCTACATGTGTATTCTCCCAAGTATGGGTGTACTTGCACTTGTGTATTCTTATACTTGTGTATTTGTGCATTTTGCCAAGTATTGGTGGCGTATTCCGGTGTGTATTTGTACATACGAGAATACGTATTTTCATTGTGTTTATTAAGTATTTTTATACTTAATTTTGTATTAACTTTCCGGAATATTATTTTTAATCAACTAAAAATCACCAATTTGTATTCTTAAAATATATGTATTTTAAGAAAACTTTTATAGAAAAATATCTATAAATCTTTCTTGGTAAAAATAATTATACTTCCATATAAATCCCCAATAATAATTATACTCTCAAGATTAACTTAGATAATATTTATAATCCTATTTTTCACCCAAAATGATATATTTTTACTTTGTTTAAAAAAGTATATATCTTCTTCAAAAATAATATATCTTTTAATTGTTCTAGAATATATATATATATATATATATAGAAAAAGTATATCGTACATTACGGCTTAACGTACTTCACGTACAACAACGTGCGTGATTTGTTCTATAACATGCGTGATTTTGGATTTTTGAGTTATAACGTGCGTGATTTTAAAATGAACGTGCGCAATTACCTGTCGTACGTGATGTACGTTAACCCGTAATGTACGTTAACCTATATATATATATATATATATATATATTGTGTGAGGTTCATTGGGGAACACTAAAAAAGTGGGGAACAGTGGGGAACCGACTAAAACGAACTCCGATTGGACTCATTCCAGCAGCGTTGGAACCGTCTCGTCGAACCCTAACTAGGATCTCTTAACCCTAACCCCTAAATCATAACCCCTAAACCCTAAATATATTAGGGTTTGGCTTTTAGGGTTTAGCCTTAGGGTTTAGCCTTAGGGTTTAGGGTTTAGCTTTAGGGTTTAGGGTTTAGCTATAGGGTTTAGCTTTAGGTTTAGCCTTTAAGGTTTAGCTTTTAGGGTTTATAGTTTAGATTTTACGGTTTAGCTTAGGTTTTAGCCTTATTTTTTAGCTTTAGGGTTTAGAGTTTAAAAAAAAGGATAATTTGCACGGTATCCCCAACCGCGGAAGGGATCTCCCTTCCCAGGTCACTACCCGACAAAGCTTCCTGGCTGTAAATATCCTCATACCATACTCGCTAGGGATCGAACCCAAGACCTCCACGCAATGGGAGGCCACGAGAGACTTCGCAAGGATGTCGGTGGCCACTTGAGCTAGCCCAAGTGGTTTAGGGTTTAGAGTTTAGGAGTTAGGATTTAGGGTTTAGGGTTAATAGATCTTAGTTAGGGTTCGACGAGACGGTTCCAACGCCGCTGGAATGAGTCCAATCGGAGTTTGTTTGAGCCGGTTCCCCGCTGTTCCCCACTTTTTTAGTGTTCCCCAATGAACCTTCCCCAATGAAAT
The DNA here is from genome assembly GCA_030545235.1 of Helianthus tuberosus. Classification (NCBI taxonomy): domain Eukaryota; kingdom Viridiplantae; phylum Streptophyta; class Magnoliopsida; order Asterales; family Asteraceae; genus Helianthus; species Helianthus tuberosus. The sequence goes on from JARYGA010013712.1 coordinate 21,404, forward strand.
ATATATATATATATATATAGAGAGAGAGAGAGAGAGAGAGAAAGAGAGAAAGTATAATGTACTTCACGGCTTAACGTACGTTAACGTACGCGACCAAAACACAACATGCGTGATTAATATAGATAACATGCGTGATTACATTTTGATCAATGTTCCATGCGTGATTATGCTCCCAGGCGTGATTATCACAAAACAAACTGTTCCATGCGTTATTAACTGTTCCGTGCGTGATTATAGCCCTGATCTGATGGTTACGATTGTCGCGTACGTGAAGTATGATAAGGGCTTTTGTATGTTAACCGCTATATATATATAGTGTGAGGTTCATTGGGGAACACTAAAAAAGTGGGGAACATTGGGGAACTGACTCAAACGAACTCCGATTGGACTCATTCCAGCGGCGTTGGAACCGTCTCGTCGAACCCTAACTAGGATCTCTTAACCCTAAACCCTAAATCATAACCCCTAAACCCTAAATATATTAGGGTTTGGCTTTTAGGGTTTAGCTTTAGGGTTTAGCCTTAGGGTTTAGCTTTAGGGTTTAGCTTTAGGTTTAGCATTTAGGGTTTAGCTTTTAGGGTTTATAGTTTAGATTTTACGGTTTAGCTTATATTTTAGCCTTATTTTTTAGCTTTAGGGTTTAGAGTTTAGGAGTTAGGATTTAGGGTTAAGAGATCTTAGTTAGGGTTCGACGAGCCGGTTCCAACGCCGCTGGAATGAGTCCAATCGGAGTTCGTTTGAGCCAGTTCCCCGCTGTTCCCCCCTTTTTTAGTGTTCCCCAATGAACCTTCCCCTATATATATATATATATATATATATATCCCCACTCAAAATAATATATTTTCTTTCTTCTTGATAAAATATGATATGTCTTGTAATATTTGTAAAAATCATATTTTCCGTTTCTTTGATTTCCAAAATACTGTTTAACTAACTTGTCAATATATATGTATGTATGAATTTATTTCCGGAATATATACATATATCGTTCATAGTCCTTGTTCGGTTTGTCCAATTTTTGGGTATAAATTATATATTTGTTTTCTTGGAGTTTTGACATTATTTTTGTATTTACAATTTTTGTATTTTGGTAAGTTATATTATATTCAAGTCCTAAAATAATATAACTAATACACATAATATACAAGTAGCACATAAGTGTGACATCTAAATATATTTTCCTAAATATATATACTTAGTCACTTTTATTTATAAAAAATCAACCTCCAATATTTGTAATTTTTGTAACAAAAATTATGGCAAATTTTATATGAAAAACCATGGTTAAAATTTACTTATAAACACTTGTTTAAAATTTATTTTTCTAAGTGTTTAAATTCTACAAAAATTTTCCTTGTTTCCCCTTAAAAATGGAGGTTTCCATGCTTTAAAAGCATATCATTTTCTTTTAAAATAATCATCAATCATCAACAAATCATTCAAGACTTACCATGAGCCAAAATCATGCAATTTACACTACATCATGAACTTGAAGTTTTGTAAAAACTTGTAGTATCTTACTATGCTATTTAGTAGGTTTAGTTACCCTTTAAAACATGGTTCTTTGTTCATAAATCTCTTTCTTGTAAAATTTAGTCTTTTACCACTTACAAGATGATTTTTCTAAAAATAATTCTTTTGTATTTTTCTTGTTACAAACATGTTTCTAGCTTTGAAATAACTTAAGTTTCTTCAGAAAATTAGTTTTGAAATCTTCCATTTAGAAGACTTATAACATGTATCTATCATCATTATACTCAAAATCAACTTTACTTTCAAGTTCATGTTGAACATAAAAGATGATCATTTTGATTTTTACAAGATTCATCCTCTCACTTGCTAGATCATGTGTTTAATCACAATCTAGCAAGCTTCTTATGATGATCAACATCATAATCACAAGAAATCAATCAAGTATCATACATACACTAAATCAACATAGATTCTTATGTTTTTAAGCTTTATGTGAAGGTTCTTCTTCTTGTTTCTTCATGATTCTTATGATTAGTAACTTACATAATCTTTTAACCACCAAAATGAGAAGTAAAATTAAGTTATGAGGAGCTTACTACTAGCACAATGGCTAGGGAAGAAATCAAGATGAAGATGATGATGAAGAAGGTGGATAAAAGCTTATGGTGAAGGTCCTTCAAGTTCCAATGCCTCCAAGCTTCTTAATTTAGCTCCTAGCACCCTTGAATCACCTTGGATTGTATGATAATGGAATGAAAATGGAGGGAGTATGTGTGTGTGTTGGAACCATAGCCATGGGAAGAATAAGAGAAGGTGTTTTGTTGTTTAAAATGTGAAGATGAAGATGCCTAAGACTTATGGTTAATATAGAATGATCTTCCAATAAAAAATTAATCCTTGGATAATATGTTTCAAAGTTACTACAAATCAAATAAAATAACTAAAAGAAATCTCTTGTGTGGGGCCCTTGTCTAACCGGTTGGGGGGGGGGGGGGTCATGGTTAAGTTTCAAACATTAGTTAATAATCTAGTTAGATTATAAGTGAATTAGTTAGTGTGATATGTTTTTAGGGTGTACAGGATGTATTATGATGTTCGGTGACCATAACTAGCTCGGAAATGTTAAAATAATGCTTCTAGTGAAAATTTGGTGTTTCGGGTAGTGTCTGGTTGTTCGGTTGGTTACCGGTTCGTTAAGGTACTAAATTACGCAGTTTAGTGTGCTATATGTTCCCTTTTGTGACAGTTTTGATTCCCGGCACTTATCAAAGCATTCTGGACCTTTAAACCATAATTCTGCATTATATTTTGATGTTAAAATGCTGAAAATTGCTGAATTTTATTGTTTTCTACAGAATTTTGCTGTTTTAGAGTGTTTCGGGCACTTTCCGGCACTTAAACTATCACTCGGAAGACAGTTTTGTAATCCCTACTTTCCTACACATTATTCTAGTGTAACTCTTTGTTTCGGACTCATTCCGTGTCTTAACATCATGTCTGCCTAAATACTGAACTCCCGTCAGTACTTCTATTTTGTTTGATAATTGTGCTAACTTTGTTTCGTGCATTAACTGAACCATATGGTGTTGGATGCAATAATGATAAATAATCTTGCAACATGTAATGCACTTGTATGTATGTGGTAGCATTCAGAAAATCATTCACGTCATTAATAAAATCAGGCACAGTCATTAATGCACAAATTACTGTTTAACATTGTACGGAATATGTGGAAAAGTGTCAGTTGTCAGAAGTTGAAGGTCCAGCAAATCTTGGAGATTGTATGCATTCAGATTATATGCACTATCCATTTTAATCTCTTTAACACTACCATCTGATCTGATCAAAGTCAATACTTGAGTTTTTGAGCATGACTTCCACTTTACTATTTTTGGATCAGTTGGTTTTCTTGGAAAATAATTATTGAAGATGAGTTTGGTGATTGTGATCTGCTAACTAAATTTTCAATGGATTCAGATAAAGCAGATGATGAGAGAAGGTTTTTTTGGAGTATGGATCTTTTGAGACATAGCAGCAGTTGTAGGATAGACTGGGTTTTGAAGAACATTTGTATCTTCAGCTCTAAGTTCTTCCAGCTTTTTGTAGGTCTCAATTATTTTCAGTTTAGACCATCCGACAATGGATCTAGCTAAACCATAATCAACAGCCACAAGCTCTGCCCTCATTCTTTTAAACTTCAATGCCTCATCTGAATCCACTGTTTTGACTTTCTTCCAATTAGGTGGAGTTGGCTTTACCAGAGGATCATTGCGCATTTTTGTGATTCTGTCGATTTCTTCTCTAAGAGCATCTGCTGACCAGTCTTTGAATTGATCTTTGGTTGCATTATATGGTTTATACTTCATAATGTGTCCAACATAATCATCCCTCAGTTGCATCTGAAGTTCAGGAGTTACTGGCCTCTTAGACATGGATTTATTTAGGTCACTAGCATAGTCTTCAAGTTTTATGACTTTGCTAAGCTGAAATGATAAGAACCTCTGGTATTCCCTGTCATCCATCCCAACGCTATTCTCTCTTGCTATAACCTCAGCCTGTGATACTTTTAATTTCAGATACTCATCTAAGTTTTGAGGCTTCTTATAGCTATAAAGAGATGGGAATGATCTTTTAGATGGATCCTCTATTGTGAAGAATGATTCAATTTCACCTTTAACAATGACTAACTCCAGAGGATATTGAGCTTCCAGAGGAATGACTGATAGTAGTGTAGCAATTGGAAGAGATGAAGTAGGTTCTCTGGGTGGAAATGATGAGGATGGACTGTTTTGAATGGAGACAGATGATACAGGGATTGCTGATTTAATCTCCTCATCATCTTCTAACACAATATGAGTTTTTCTCTTGCGTGTGGCCATGATTTCTGGTGAAGGAGAATGTTTTGGTAGTGAAGATGAATGTATGGGAAATCTTTGTGACGTTTGAGGTGGTTGGATTGTGGTTGGTGTAATGAAAATGATCATGGCAAATGTTTGACAAACTTCTGCTGAAACAACTGGTGTCTCAGCAGCTGTTTGGTTAACATCTGCTGATACTTTTGTTGTATTTGCATCTATTAGGTGAATTGGTGATGATGAAGCTATTTTCTCCTTTTTTGTGGTGATTTTTCTGGAGAAGATTTGGATTTAGGTTTTTTTGGTAAAGGATCACATTTTGGTGGTGAAGGTGAATGTGTGGGAAGTCTTTCAGATGTTGGATGTGCTTGCAATGTTGTTGGTGTGGTGAAAATGAGCTTGGCAGATGTTTGACAAACTTCTGCTGAAACAACTGGTGTCTCAGCAGCTGTTTGGCTGACATCTGCGGATACTTTTGTTATATCAGCATCTACTGACAGAATGAGTGATGATAGTGTTGAAGCTATTTTCTCCTTCTTTTGTGGTGGTTTTTTGGAGAAGGTTTGGATTTAGGTTCAACAGAGGATACAATTTCTGTAGGATTAGCTTTTGAATCTGGTGGCAACTTTCTCAATGAATCTTTCTCCCCCTTTTTGGCATCATCATCATCATCTTTCTCAAAGATTGATGTAGGGGTGCAGCCAGTAAGTTTGAACTAATGTTCATAATGTCTGCTTGTGTGTCTTTATACCTAGCATCAACCATATTTCTGATAAATTCCAAACTGAAATTGTGGTTACTTTCAGCCAAATTCCTCTGAGCTTGAAGGATGGTTGCATAGAATTCCAAAGCTCATTGGTAATTTGCTGTGTTGTAGGTTGACTTTTAAAAAGCTCTACCATCTTCTTCATCAATTCTTTCATTTCAGCACATCTGTTTCAATGGTAGACACTCTAACCGTCAAATCCTTATAACTTAATTCATCACCTACTTTAATAGGATCATCTGAATTCCCACCTGTAGTGGTTGTATTTGTTTTGATAATAGGAGAAGACTCCATATCATCAGAAACAAATGCCCCTTTTTCTTGGTTCTGGGGACTTCCCACTGAAGCAGAGATTACAGTTGTAACCTCATCAGTGGTTTCCTTCAAGGGAGTCTTAATGATGTAACCACTGTCTAACTGATCACCAATGGGTTCAACAGTTGTAGTGGCTGCTCCACTTGAACTACCACCTAGAGTTTCGTAAAACTCCACGAGGATAACCTCCTCAGCTTTTTGTAGGATAGCAGATTAAATTGGTTCAGACACAGTCATTTGTTGGGCTATACTCTCAGTAATTTGTGGATGAGAGGAACTGTTTTGTTTCTGAATTTCAATTGCTTCAAACAGAGGTAATATTGTTGATGGAACTTGAGAAGAGGGTTGTGGTGTAGAAAGCGAGATTGCCCTGGCAGAGGGGCTTTTAAACATACTTTCATATGAAAGGTCTACTTCATGTTGTGGTGTCCATGTGCTTACAACATGATCCTTTTGTGAGGATACATGAGGAGTTTGGATGGTTGAGATCTTTCCAACAACTGTGAGGAAGTAGCAACAGTGGTTTCAAGTGACATTTGTGTTGTCACTGGATTAACCTCTAGGATCTCATCTTCCAGAGGAACCTTTTTATTTTGTTTGGTTTTGGTGGGCTTTTTGGATATGGCAGGTTTCTTTTTGCGTTTTGCTGGTGTGTGTTTCACAACACCGGTTGTGGTGTCATGATCACCAGGAGTAGTTGGCTCAACAACAGAGGTTTGAGCAACAGATGTGGATGCATCTAAAACAGGCTCATCCCCCTTTGTTTCTGTTTTTGAAACTTTTGACTCTTTATCCATAAGTCTGGTAAAAGTTTAACTTGTAATACTATTTATTTGAAAAGCTACACCTTGTTCAAATCTGTTTGTGACACTTGTTTTCGTAGGTAGTAGCTTAGAAGTCTTGGATACAACAGAAAAGCATTATTACGAACCCCTTTTTTCAATTTTTTCACATTTTTCACATTAGTAAACAAATCAGAAAACAGTGCTTGTGATAAATTGTAATCAGATTTTGTTAAAATAGCATAACCCAAATACTGAATGTTTAAAGGTATCTCATTAAATGCGGTGGTCTTGGCTGAGAGACAAGTTAAAAGAGTATGAAACAAAAATTTCATTGGCGGAGGGAAGTTTGGTTTGTACATAGTAACTTCCTTTAATTGTGCATCATACCCTCTTTCAATGAACTCTGTATGAAGTTCACGTTTTTCAGAGTTGGTCTTACCTCCCAAGTCGTCCAATGCAAATGTAGTGGAAATTGTAGATGGAGAAATTCGTACCACACTTTTCCCGACCTTAGATGTGATGGCAACCGGATTATTATCTTCAGACTCTATTTCAGTATTAAACCAAAATTGTCGGAGTGTTTCCGTATGAACCGGAGCATCAGCAGTAAGGATTGATTCGTATTTTGATGACGTTAAAAGGTCAATTATTGAGTGAAAGCTGGTATTTTAGTTGGTTTTCTCGAAGATGGGGAGGTAGTTGTGAGGGTTTTTGATGTTCAGAGACATGATCGGAGAAGATGGTGATTTGGGGATGAAACAGGGTTTAAGTTGGAGGGTTTTTAATATGTTAGAAACTGCTTTTAAGAATTTTGAATTCGAGACGACAGTGGTAGAAGCTCAATTTAGGGATGAAACAACGTTTATATGGAGAGAAAAAGTGAAGATTGACGTGGTAGTAGTTACAAATATTTGATGGCTAAGATCTATCCACGTCAGAACCTCTCTTATGATAACCGACGACAGTTGTTTGGAAACCTCTGTTGGCCGACTATAGAAATTGGGAACAGTGTGAGTCAAACAGTCGTTAGATAAACAGAAGTTATGAGAACAGATGATAGCTTTCAGCAGTGTTTTTATTTTTACCTAACATCTGTCCACGTCAGAACCTCTCTTGTGATAATGGATGACAGTCAACAGTGTAGTAAATCAACAGTCATTAGGATAAACAGAAGTTATGACAACAGACGGTACCTTTTAGCAGTGGATGTATTTTTAGGCAAGCAGAGGTTTCAAAAACAGTTGTTTTCATCAGTTGTAACTCAACAGTCATTAGTCTAACATCTGTTATTAGCCTAACCACTTTTAGTATGAAAACCTCTGTTGAGCATTTTAAGATTGAATATCATCTGTTGTTCGTTAACATCTGTTGGCCCATAGCAGACCTTTGCATCTTCAGACATTTATTCATCAGCAGATGCTCTCTTTTGTCAGACTTTAGCTACAACAGACCTTTCACAACAGCAAAATATTGACTCTTTGTAAATTGGTATTACCGCAAATTCTTCCAAAAAACTGTTATTGATGAACAAATATTCTAGGAATGACTGAAATAACTAAAA